>JAUCNQ010158666.1:0-24885 GCA_032352715.1 Bougainvillia muscus | reverse complement strand
TCCTAGAAACAACTAGAAGAAAAGTAGGTCCACTCCACAACCATGCCCACCCGCCCACATCACATGATATCTTCATACATAGCTACGATCTTCCTCCACTAAACCAATCCAAACGCAGCCATATGGCATTTACCTGATAACCGGATACTATCTGTACGAAGGCGGCACTAAACGGCCCGGGTAAAAAAAATGATTAGCCTGCGCTTCAAGTAATCAATTTGCGTAGACTAGACAGTTGGAGTTTTTTTGCAAACACACATCCATACATCCATCCGCCGCCTAAACCAAACCTCTCTGTTCCTACGGACCGAGAGGCAATAGTTTGGATTTTTTAAATCCATGGTTGAAAATGAACAAGGCTTGAAAATTCTAAGTTATGAAGAGCTTGACTGTAAAATTGTTTAGAAGAGTAGCTCTTAGGTAGATTTTAGAGTTTGACCATTGACTTATTTTTCAACGCTCTATTTTTATTTACTGAAAATCTGAAAATGCATTTCGTACATGTCGCATATATGTATTCTGAAACCTTGCAATTCAAGTAAACCATTTAGGGGTAAGAGTTTGATGGCAGGCATTGTTTAGGGGAAATAGCTGAGGGGGTAATGATTATTTAGGTAAAATGTCTGGGGAGGCATTGATCATTTAGGGGATAGAGCTGGGGTAAATCATGAAATAAATACATTAGATATATTGTTGGTTTATTTATTTTCGGTATCATTATCATTATGTAAATGCTTTGTTGTAATGACTGCTATCTGTTAAAGCTTTTTGTTCTTGCCTTATAGATGAAATTGAGAAAGATTTGGACGAAGATCAAAATGATTTCACACCAGATGTCGAGTCTAAAGCTCATGAGCCTACTTCTAACAACTCAATTAGAATGTATCGAAATGAACTGATTAATTTACTTCATGACTGGTGCACATCTAGTGATACGTTATACTGTATTCACCCTGCTGATGGTTCTCTTCTTATATGGATAGTGGATTATTTAGATGATTTCACAAGTGCATATTATCGACAAGTCCAAGTTAGTTTTGCATCTCGAATACCTTCAACATTTTCCAAGGCTGATGCAAGTTCGTTGTGTTGGTCGCAAACATATCACTATACACAGCCTGTTTATAAAGCTACTTCTGGGCTTACATCCAGCTTTAGTTCTTTTCTAACCCGACAGAACACTCCTAGGCGGCAAAGCAACAAGCACCTTTTATCAAGACATAATATGATGAAAAATGACCATCTGTCAGTTTTACAAGTGTCATATTTAGTTTCCGCTCATGCTGATGGTAGTTTAAATCTATGGCTTGTTACATTTTCTGAAAGTGGTTCGTTTACAGGCATAGCTAGCATTACTCATATCACCAGAAGTTGTGGACCTCGGTTTGAGACAACCCAACTGATCAGCCATCCGATACTCCCGTTAGTCATTGGTACATCAAAACAAACTAGGCATTTGTCAGAAATAAATACTTCAACTGGCAGCAATGAACTTAAACCCAAGATGCTGGCGGACATCAAATCTGAACTTATTTTGTGGCATACAAGCCATGTTAGTCCACTGTCAGAATTCAAAGGTGTCACTGAAATGGCACGCATATCCTCGTCAAATCTTGAAGAATTTTCATTTATATCATGGTTACCTGTTTTATATCAGGATTCGTTACTTTCCATTTCAGTTGATTCAGTTGAATTAATTCCACACACACCGTGTGCTTGTTTTGTAGCGGCATCTAACAATGGACTAGTGTTATATCAAATTTTATTAGATGCTAAAAGTCTTCTTTCTCATCTGTCGGTACATCAAATCGATCCTATACAAATAGGAAAACAAAGTTTGTCGGACTTTATTGTTAGTGAACAATCTGGGTCAAACTCAGCTTGTATTATGAAACTTTGTACTCTAGAGGGCCCTACACACATAGCAAAAAATATCGTATTCTTGCATACCTACAATAAAAAGTCCCTGTTGAAGAAGGAGGGAGCTGTTTCTGACAGTAAAGACAAACAAGCTAGTGATTCATGGTATGTAGTCGCTGTTTGTAGGGATGTAACAGGACATACTTTATACATATGGAACATAAATACTAACCACAATGAGAAATTTGATAGAAAATCTCCACAAAGTCCCGACTCTGTTGACAGTGATGGTATGATCTCACCAAAGTCACCGCAGTCTCTAGAAATCAGTCATTGTTTGAACCAAAAGTTGATTCATGAAGAATGTATCCTTAGTGGTGCAAACCCTTCTATTTTTGCGTCTGCTGCAGATATTCACTGTTCTATAAATTTAAACACTTCTTGTCCTGTGCAATATAATTTTTTAGCAACATTAACAGACGGGTCTATTAAATTTTGGGACATGCAACTGGATAGTGATAATAAAGTCCATCTTCTTGAAGTGGGTTGTCTTCCAGCCATTGAGGAGTATGAAGGTGAATATTCTATACTCTCTGTGGCATGTGCAGGTGCTGATCGATTTGCGTTTGTGTCCAAACAGAAAACAGCGAGTAACAAAGTGAATTTTGATTTATTTATCAAAGAAAATGAGTCATCTGGAGAACTTGTGTGGAGTACTGAAAGTAAACTGAATATTCTTGCAGATATATTTCATGATTGTATTTCCAAGGTAGAAGTATCCTGGCTGGCTTTAGGAGACGGTTCACATTTGCTAGCCGTAGCTGTTAATGATACCGTTTTTGTTTACTCTTGTGTGAGATCATACACAAAAAGTCATCAAGTCCTTACAAAATGGGAAGTCTTAAAGCAAATTCAATTAACCAACGGTAATGATGTCTTGAGATTAACCACTATTTCTTGGGCTAGTGGCTTCTTTTTGATTGGGGTTGAAAATGAAATTCAAGTTTATTCTCAATGGGAAGATAGCAGTAACGAGTTGAAGTTTAAAAGACAAATATCAGTCACCGCTACTGGAGACGATGACGCTGTAAGTTACTTGTATATCATTCATTAGGGGTAGTTATATGAAGATATCAGTCTATTGAGATATATCTCTCGCAGCTACAACTGTTGTCTATAAACAATGTGCTGCTGAGCCGGTGTTATTTGCAGATTATATTTACACTTAACTTATAAGGAACCGTCCACAAAATTTGTATCGCAAAGCATATGATTGTCATCACAGAAGAAGTAATCCATTAAAATGGATACGAAATTCATTACGAAGTTTTTGTGGATGATCCCTTATTATATTATATGTAAATCCACTATAGATTTGCATGATTTCGTATAATTATATCCTATTTATCCAAGGAATATTTGTGCATTCCAAGTATGCATAAATTAGCTTATCCTTAGATAAATATTTTACAATGTGCCGTGGTTACCAATCATTGTTCGATATCTGCTACTTCTGTAGAAATCAAACAATGATTGGTTCTTACATCTTCCGCACTGAATGAGTTAATTGATTTTATTTCATTTGTGGTTCGACTCAAAATTACGCTTTATGAATTCGTTTCATTAATTTTCATATCATATTGGTATTGTTTCATATCATATCATTTTCATTTCATATCATATCTTTATCGTTTCATATCATATAGGTATCGTTTTATATCATATCGTTATCGTTTCGTATCATATCGGTATCGTTTCATATCATATCGGTATCATTTTATTCCTATCCGTATGGTTTCATTACTTTTCCTATCGTTTCGTATCATATTGTTTCATATCAGACCAGTATCGTTTTATTCCTATCAATCCACTTTAATCGTAAATGAGTCAATTTATTAAACAAGATTTGGAGACGAAACTTTTGAGTTCGTCTCAAAATTTCGCTTTAATTCGCTTTACAAATCTCTTCATTTTCACCTCAGATGAAGTGTTATTGTGCATACAAAGTATGCACAATAACACTTAAACTGAGATAAAATTTGACAGGAATGAAGCGAATTTTTAAAACGAAACTTTAAAAACCTACGTAAAGTAATACGTAGTAGATGACACACGACCGATATCATCATACTAATTATGCTGTTCTCTTTGTTTATAGTCAGAACATGGAATAATAATTACAAGAAACTCTTTTAAAGATGCATGCGATGCTATACAAAATCTACCTCAGTATCATCCGAACCATTTGCTAGAACTACTTAATTTTGGAAAGATGAGAAGAGTGAGAGCTATACTTGCACATTTGGTAAGTCAGGTTTTCGAGCTGGCTAGACTGCAAAGGTTTTTTGAGTTTGCCATGAAAAGTGGTCGCGTAAACAATGATTGTCTCAAAAATTCGCTTAAATTCGCTTCACAAATAGCTTACATAGTCCAGGCATATTTTGCGGAAAATGCCACCTTGAATTAGACTTTTGCCCCTATGATTTTTTAGTTTCTCATAAGCATACTTAAGAGATTTTTAACATAATTTTAACTCATCTTGAGATATTTTACATCAAAGTTGCACAAAATAGTAAAAACACATTTAAATTGACGATTCCGTGCAACTTTGACATAAAATATCTCAAGATGGGTTAAAGTTATGAAGAAAGTGTTCATAGTGTCCTTATTATATTTTTTTGAGAGCTTTCTAATGGGTCTAGTCATTTCTTTAAAAAACGAGTTTGAAATTTGCTTTTTCATTTTTTTTTCAATTTTCCCTGGTAAAAGCTATGGAGTACCCCAAAATAACCCCCTCTGGAGAGCTATCGCCACCTGTTTGGCCTGAAAACCATCTTGAATCCTCTTTAGTATGCTTGTGGGAAACTAAAAACCATAGGGGCAAAAGTCTAATTCAAGGTGGCATTTTCCGCAAAATATGCCTGGACTATTTAACACTTCATCTGAGATGAAAATTGCCAGGAATGAAACGAATTTATAAAGCGAATTTTTGACACCAGGGAGAAAAAATGCATAAAATGTTTGGGTATCAATGCCTGTGTTCAGTTATTCTTCCTTATGTCTCTTTAAACATATGTCGCTTTTCTTTTTTATGAATCTCTCTGTATGCAATTCTGCTGAAATAAACAAACTTGTTGGGAAGCCATAATTGAATACATGCAAATGCATTAAAGTTTAATTTTCTTTTAGGTTTGTTGTGTTGCTGGAAAGCAAGCAGCAGGTGCAGCTGCAGAGCAGGGTGATGTCACTGAAATAACTCCAAAAACTCGCGGGCGTACACTTACCAAAACCTTAAGTGATTTTTCAGAGTATTCGTCTAGCCCAGGAACAGAAATCTCTATTAATCAACAAGAGAGTAATGGTGAGTAAGCTCGTTTCATTCGTATTATTTTCCAGTATCAAAACTTACTCGAAGTTTTTCATGAATGTTTCATCCATGAATATTGATATAAATTTTTTAACTGAATTATTTATACTGTTCCTTAACCCTTTGACTACCAACTCTTAACTTATTGGCTAAATGCTATGGTTAACATGTATTGTAGTCACTCTTGGAACTAAATTGAAATGGTGGTTTGATATTTTCCAAAATCCCACTACTGAGATATCAAGTTTGACTCCTGAATCTAGTATGGTCTTATTTAAGTTTTACAACTTTTTAACTGTGTTTTGTATGGTCTTAAACATTTTGTGAGTATTAATCACTTTGGAAGATTAAAGTTCCATCTGTATGACAAATTCCCTGAAAGTTTCAAAGCCATCAGATAACGGAAATGGGGTTAAAAATATTTTGAGACCTTTACATATGTGGGTGTCCCATGGTAGACAAAGGGTTGACAATGCTCTACCCAACCTATCAGATCTTCTTAATGGCAGTTGACATCACTTCTATATCTCCACTACAACACTAGCCACTACTGGATGAGAGCCTACATCATTCTCTCTCAAATTTTAGACCTAGTCCGAGCACCAAGATGGAGACTAAAACTATTTAACTTACAAAATGGTTGTTAGCTTTTTAAAAGCTAAAATTATTTAAAATATCATGTGTTTTACATTTTATTGATTTGACTAGGTTAGGGTTCGTCTCAAAAGTTTGCTTAAATTCGCTTCACAAATCGCTTCATTTTCACCTCAGATGAAGTGTTATTGTGGAGTGAAGCGAAGTGTATTTTTGAGGCACTTCCTTTAAGCCCACGAATAATAATAAGGCCGCTTTTTCTTTATTTTTAGCTTCAGATATTCTTGTTATTCCACCTGTACCATTGACGGTATTGCGGGCAGCTGATAAAGATGAAAGTGCTACATTGGATGGAAACAATAAAGGTATTTTTATAGTATAGTTTTTGTTTTGTTTTTTACTTCAGAAGTTAGCCAATGTTTTAAAATGCAGTTGTCTCAAACAGGTCATAATCGTAGTGACAAGTAACTCCCACAACCACACACTTCTAAGGGAGAGGGAAGAGGGTTAAAGGTTATGAAGGCACCTGTTGTTGCTTCTAATCACTTTCTCTCAATATTACTATGTCTGCAACGAACCTTCTGGCCAGTCTCAACAATTTGCTTTAAAAGTTTCATTTATATCAATTCATTTCGACTAGTAGTCAGGATTCCCAACGTTAACCCCCTTCTTATAACCTCTATTTACGTTTCATTTTTTTGATTTTTATGTTTTGATTTTTGAGTAAACTTTGATGAGCAGGAACATTGGGTTGCAGCGCTAATTTATCCCGGTCAGTATATGTCCGGGAGCGTTGATTGGCTTACATTTGTACATAATTATATTGTCATTGCATTATTTGAACAATATTATACTGATTTTGTGTCTACTGTCTGGTTTTATAAGTTATCTAATTAATTATTCATGAGAAGCATTGTATCATACATTTTCCCTCCCCTTCCCTTCACCCTCTTACTTCTAGGGGAAAAAAATGAGCTTAGTATACTAGGCTATTCGACTAGGTGTCTTTGCGAGTATATTGTATGCATGTTTATCTGAAATGAAAATGAAACGATTTAAGAAACTAATATATTCAGATTTTTGAGACAGGCACTTATGTATGTGCTCTGTTGCACAAACTTGTGAAAATAAAATTACCGTAGCTTAGTTATCTTTCATTATATTACTGACTATTTAGATACATTCAAGACAAATGAAGGAGTGTTAAACAAAGGTACTGGAATGGCAAATAGCGCAGTTTACTATGGATTAGCACAAGCAAAGTTGCTGACTGAGCAGTTATCACGTAAACAACTACCTGGATTAACTGGTCAAGAGCAGATGTATTTGATTGCTCTGTCTGATACTGTTGCGTCGACAAATTTTGAGTTTGAATCTCTCCCAGCTAGTGAAATGAAATATACAACGCAAGATAGTGTTGGTGAGATTATATACCAAAACTCAATAATCTTTAATGATTACCTGTGCACACATAGGGAGTGTGCTGCGGAGCAAAAGTATTCCACTGCTTCCCCAATGAAATTGATTTCAATTGACAAGGACAAGTGTTAATCCCAGACAAAAAGCCGGGTCATCTGATAATGATGGAAACATAAGGCAATAAAGCAAATTTAATTTGTTGGTTGATTGGCTCTGCTTGTTTAGAGCATCTTTTACAAAATACAGAAGTCCCGGACTCTAAGTAAACACAATTTTTTTAGTGGATGTGTGGAAACTGTTTTTTTCTGGTCCTGTCAGTAACTACCCTGAGCACAAAATTTATATTGCAAATCGTACCATTTTCACCACAGTGTCTTTATGAAAACTGATACGAATTTCCATATGAATTGTAGATAGTCTTTAAATGAGTTGTCTTTAGTCGTTCACAATCCTTAAACTGAGCTTATTAGGGTTCGTCTTAAAAATTCGCTTTAGTTGGCTTCACTAATTGCTTCATTTTCACCTCAGATGAAGTATTACTGTAGAGTTCCGAAAGTTCATCTCAGATGAAAATGAAGCGAATGTAAGCGAATTTAAGACGAACCCTTATAGAATTGGACAATCCTTGTGGAAGGTACATAATTGGAATAAATAGTCTACAAGGATACGAATCATGCTTTAGATATTACTTTTTCATATTTTATTTGTTAAGAAATGCTATTAATTATAAAATTGTGTCAATTTGCAGATTCTGGATTACTCACACTTAGTGGAGGAGGTGGTGGCTATGCAACAACCGGAGCTGCTGGTGTGGGGTCATTTGGAAGTGATGAAGTTGATGACTGTGGTCTGCGTTTTCTACTATCTGTCAGACATCATACTGCTTTGATGAAGTCTCTGTCAAAAAGAGATCAAGTCCTCCTGAAAGAAAAGGTTAGTTTCAATGGTTATTGTGAATTCAGCTAGAAATGTAATGGAGTATTTACTGCATAAACATGTAAATCTGCTTTTTGCTGCTAAGCTTACAATCTGCGCCCCTACACACTTCGCTTGTGATGATGCATTGTATAACTTAAGTGAATTCACTTTTCTTAAGGAATTCATGTATCAATTTTTGTCTTACAGGGTATGTCATCATCTGAATACTGCTGGGCTTTTCATTCTGATTGCAAGGAGGAGCTATTGGCAATGCTTCCTGGAATGTCAAGGAACGAACCTACGTGGTCAGATTTAAGAGCACATGGTGCTGGTTGGTGGGTACGAAGTAACGATATGTTGAAAAGAACTATTGAAAAGGTACTGTACATGCTTATCTGATAAAACCTTCAAAGCAACTCCCTTACAAAAAGATGTGAGAAGCTTAAATTACCCTCTGAAACCTTTCAAACATAGTTTTGATTCAAATTTTAAAAAACGGTGATTTATCTTCTACCAGGTGTTATACTGACTCCTAAAGGGACCCTCCAAAAAATTAGTATGGAAATTCGTATCAATTTTCATACAGGAGTGTTTTTGTGCATACTTAGTGTGCACAGAAACACTTCTTCTATGATGGAAATGGTTCGTATTGCGATACGATTTTTGTGGACGTTCCCTAAGTCACCACCTACAGTGCCACGAGTTACGTATTAGTGAAAATGGGCTAGTTTTCTGTCTAGCTTGCATTTTGAGGAAAAATAAAAATTTACAATAACTTTAACTAGTACAGATTATAGCAAGAATTCTTCATAAATGTTTTTAAAAATTGATAAGTGTTAAGTTAGGACAGTATTTGACGTTACATGCAATAGTATGCAACCTATTTCTCAGAATTTTTTGTTTAAAAGGTACCTATTTCCTAAACTTAATGTTTTTAATGCTTATAATAATGTATTCTTTGACAGGTTGCTAAAACACATTTTCAAATTACGAAAGAACCATTGGACTGCGCAATCTTTTACTTAGCTATGAAGAAAAAGACGCTTCTATGTGCTCTTTACAGGTAAGTCTTGTCATCACTTACTGTGGTGATGAACTTGAACTGTTGGAGACTCTTCTTGTCATCACTCACCGTGGCGGTGAGCTTGAACTGTCAGAGACTCTTCCTTTCATCACTCATCGTGGTGGTGAACTTGAACTATCACAGACTCTTATTGTCATCACTCACTGTGGTGGTGAACTTGAACTGTCAGAGACTCTTCTTGTCATCACTCACCATGGTGGTGAACTTGAACTGTCAGAGACTCTTATTGTCATCAAAGACTTCTGAACGAATAATACACATTTCTGAAGCGAATTTTTGAGACGAACACGTGTTTTACACCAGAAATATTATAGTTACATTTTTGTATCACAAATCGTGCCATTTTCCTTGCAGAGGAAGTGTCTTTGTGCATACTAGTATGCACAGACACTTTTTCTGCAGGAAAATTGATACAAATTTCCATACGGATTTTTTTTGGATTCTCCTTAGTTGTTATTTTCGGATGTTGATGAAAGTGAAATTTTATTCTTTCTATACCAGATCATTACGTGATACGAAAATGTCAACCTTCTTCAGTAATAACTTTGAACAAGAACGTTGGAGAAAAGCTGCTTTGAAAAATGCATATGCATTACTCGGCAAACAGAGATTTGAACATGCTGCTGCATTTTTTCTCCTGGGAAATGCATTATGGGATGCAGTTCAGGTATGCTGTTGTTGTAGACTGCTAGATATTTTATTGTTTGGTTCTATCGATCTTTTACTACATAAAATGATTGAATCTTTATATGCTCTCTTAATGTCTTTGTGCATAGTAGATTTGTTATTCAAATTCTGTGGGCGGACTTAAAATGGTGTATTTATATACGGCCTATTCAAGAATAAGAGTGCAGCGTCTGATCAGTCAAAAAAGACAAAAGCTTATGTAATTGAGACCTAAAAATAACTACTTTTCTTTGAAAACATGGTATTTTTAAGAATCTTTTTACATAAAAGGGGTGCTTTCACCGTGATAATTTAAGGAAGAGCATCTGCTTGACAGACCCTTTAAAAGCCTAAAATAGGGTCTGATTCAAAATCTGTTCAAAGCAGCAATGCTTCTCATTCTTTAATATCTGAAATCTGAAAAGTATTACGAGAATTACAAAGTAAACCATGGCAATCTCGTGTAGTAACCGTTATAATATTTCATCAAGCATCAGTATACCTTAAGGTGATAAATTTTTGCGAGGATTAATGTTTGCGAATTTTGCGAATTTTGGTCAATTTCGCAAAAATAAGTCCACGCAAAACCTTGGAGTTCTGACAATTCGCCAAAATAAATCCACGCAAAAACCAAGAAAATATATTCAGTTATCATTTTCTTATTATTTTCGCTTTACACTATGGAAAGAGACGTAAAACGTTAAGAAAAAGCAAAAAATGTAGAGACTGTCAGCAAAAATTAATCCACGTCCCCCATTCGCAAAAAATAAATCCACGCAAAAAGTGCCGAAAATCAGACTCACAAAAATAAGTCCACGCAAAAATTATCACCTTAAGGAAGGTAGTTTACCTGTTCTAGGAAATTAACAAAGCACAAAATAAGTGATATAGAAAGTAACGCGAAGAAAATTAATGCGGTTGGGCGTAACTAATTCTACACCAAAGTCATTACCATCATCTACTAACTACTTAACGTCCTAGAAATTTATGTTACCTTTAATTAAGGGTTATTTTATTAACACAAATTTTTAAAATCTACATTCATGGTGTGCTTCGTTAATTTCCTAGAATAGGGTATTGTATTGTATGCGATAATAGAAGTGTATTTTTGAATAAACTCCTGTGTTTCTAACTATTAAAATTTAAGTTACATTAACATAATTCGTTGGTTTAAATTGAATTAAAAGTGATCCCTCAGAGTATATTCTAAAATGCAGGCCGGCGTAAGATCAGTTTAACACAGGCACGTAAAAGAGCCCTAAAAATACCTGGTTTTCTTTGAAAACAAGGTTTTTTTAGTACTATTTTACATAAGAGGGGTTCTTTCACCGCCATAATTCAAAGGATAGCATCTGATTAGTGCCTGTCCATAATCTATTTTCAAAGATTGCCAGATTAACACCCGGTGGAAATTCCCTGTATCACCCAGAGTGGTTTCTTTTTTCATCATATGGAAATTTTAATGGTAGTAAATCTTTTATATTTTTTACTTTAAGGTGTGTATTACTCGTTTGAACGACATCCAACTCGCACTTGTTATTGTGCGCTTATTTGAAGGTAATAGTGAGAATCGTGAAAGGATTTTACGAAAACATGTTCTTGGAGCTGAAGGAGAACCAATCAGTAATGGTAAGAGACTTTGATTATATTACCAACTTTACCCACTGGCTGTAGAGCAAAGTGCTAACCAACTGTCATAACATTGTATTACCAACTGCCGAACTCACACAAACTTAGAGCAAAGTCGACTCTCACCACGCTAACCTTCTGCCGATTTACGGCACTTTGGTCTACAGCCAGTAGGGTGAAGTTGGTGTGAGTTCAATCCTGATTACTTCTTCTAATATAATACTTAACCATTCTCTGAGAGATGCCAGAAGATTCTGGCCTCGTAGAACATTACAGTGGAGCGAGTTTGCTTCCTAAATCTGACATGTGAAATGATAAACAGATTAACTAAAGACTATGATTATGTTTCTCAATACAAGTAACTGGTTCGAATCAGCGCCTGGCTTCTTTTAACGGCCCCTCTCGTTGCTTATGCACCAATGGTAAAATTTGAAATAAGCGTCTGCATCTTTTAAGCGCCCATCTCCAATTAGCACCCGCCCTTCAAAAGGTATTTGTATAGCATGCAGCATGGGCGCTCAACGAAGTTAAGGTTGAATTTAACTTTTAGAAGGGGGTATTGGTAGCCCTATATTTCTTTGTTCAAAATTGATGCAAAGCACTAATGCGAAAAATATGGTGAAATTTTAAAATTCTCAAATGGCGTCATTGTCGAGATGTTTGCCTTCGAAATTTTTGAGACGGGGGTCGTGTTACAGTTTTATTCGTTAATATAAATATTTAGAAAGGGTTTACAGAACTTTTTATTTTCGCATTTGTTGCACTATATGCAGATGAATTTATGGAATCGATTTTTAGAAAATTCCTATAATCTAGAAGAAGAATTTAAGGCATATTTTCGCAAGCCTAACTTTAACAATCAAGGTTTTTGAAATGTACTGATAGGAAGCTTACCAACTGGTCTATTAATTCACGCCGAGGTTAAGGATATTGCATAACTGGTTTGTGTATTCCGGCATTTCTTTATTGAATAATGGCGAATTTTTTTACCCCCGGATTTCATATAATCGTCTGTAACTTCTATGGAAATGGTCCAAAATCCTTAACCTCGGCGTGTGTTATAATAAAATACCAATTGGAATCGTAAAAAATCAGTTGCATGCAAGTACCTAATGTTTACAGGAAAGACTGACAAAGCGGTTTTTCATGATTATCTATTTCTCTAGTATACAATAAATTTCATGCAGTCTCTTCTTTTTGTGTTTAAGTTTAATTGTTTCAAAAAAGTGCATGGTTATTGGTCAATATTCTGAAAATTTTAATAAGTGCCCGCCTTTTTTATGCATCCGTCTCGATAAAAATTTAAAAATTTAATAAACACAAGGGCGGTTATTCGAATTTGTACAGTAGTCAATTGGGTTGGCAAAACATGTTTGTTAGTCACTTCCATCTTATGATAAAAAAATTCGCCATAGAACTTGACGTCATTGTTGTTCAGGGTGTGTCTCAAGAATAGCATGCTCCAATTTTGAAGCGAATTGTTAATATTGACATATTAACAAGTAAATAAAAAAATAATCCTGGCATTTGTAGCCCATATATATTCGTTCACAAGTCGACTGCATCAGTAAACATTGCCTAATGCCTAATCTAGTCAAACTTTATATTCAGAAAGACATGATTGTTTAAGTATCTAAATTGTGGACGTGGTCTTTGCAAATTCTTCCAAATGTAATCCATTTATATACCTATAGGGGAGCTGTCATTATTTACATCACAATAACGACATTTTCCATCACATATATCGAAAATAATTTTATACCTACATTATTTAAAAAGTATTCATCTCATGAAATATGGCCTTACGTTGTTTAGTTAATCTTTTTTAGAGACAGTCCACAAATTTCGAATCGCAAATCTTACCATTCCTTGTGCATTTAGTATACACAAAACACTCATTCTGTTTCAAAATTGATACGATTTTCTATACGAATTTTGTGGACCCAATTCATTTGAACTCAACACATTTTTTTTTCTTTTAGATCCATTTCATTGTAGCATGGCGAATTGGATTCTTAAGGATTACAGCGCATCTCTTGATGTTCTACTTCTTTCTGTTCAAGTTGAAAGTGCAAATGCAAACTACCCTGCTATTTTTAACTTTTACTATTACCTACGCTTACATCCGCTTCTCCGCAGACGACACCTGACACAACATAAGACTGGCAAGCAAGAACTCTCAACACCTATGCAAGAACAGAAAGTACATGAACGGAAATTATATTTTCGTACTGCTGCTACTCATTTAAATGCTGGATTACCAGATATAGGGCTCGAGGTCTTGCTGCTCTTGCCTACAACTATCGAATGTGATGTTGACACTGTCGATATTGATGATAAAGTGCAGCAAGTGTATACAGAGGATATGATTATTACAGGAACAATTGCAGAAGATTTTCACTCAACGAATAGTTTCGACACCACAAATAGTACCTCGAAAGAAACTGTAGACAATAAATTAAATGGTGGTTTGGGTTGGGGTAATGACACTGCAAATGTGATGTTTACATCAAATCGATTCGCTGATCTCGAAGAAGAATTTAAGATTGGCATCTCACTAAGTGACAGTGAAAACGAAAGTGACGAAGAAGAAACGAAGAACGAACCTTCAAAAATAATGGAAACTGACAATAACACTACATCTTTGCAAGAAACTTCACAAAATACTGGACTTAGTGATAAAAACGCTAGCACTAAAGAACCTGATGTTTACGATATTGTAGCATTGAATTTAAAGTATACATGCATTATGCGGTGTTTGTTAGAAGTGTTAAAAACATTACCTTTAAAATGTGCACATGAACAAACAAAGTTACGTACTTCCTTAAATTTACTACTGGAAGATGAATTAGAATATCTACATGAAACTTGTGATTATGGAATATCCAATGTCGATTCATCAACAGTTGATAGATTAAGCGACTCTTTTATTCAACAACAAGTTGAGGGTAAGGTTCTATTAAACTATCGTTCTGCAAGTCTAATCTTGCATAGTCTTATCAACCCAACTCGCACTCCTTCTAATCTTGCACAGTCTCCTTATTACAACACATTCTCACTGACAGAACGCACTCCTTCTAATCTTGCATACCTTATTGGTATAAATTTTTGCGGGTACTTATTTTTGCGAATTGTGCCAAAATTCGCAAAAATTTATACCCGCAAAAATTTATACCAATAACATAGTCTTATCAACTTAACTCTTTCTCAGTCACTGATGGAATGCTCTCCTTCTAAGCTTGCACAGTCTCCTTATTACAACTCATTCTCACTGATGGAACGCTCTCCTTCTAATCTTGCATAGTCTTATCAACCCAACTCATTCTCACTGATGGAACACTCTTCTTCTAATCTTGCATAGTCGTCTTATCAAAACTCATTCTCACTGATGAACCGCTCTCCTTCTAATCTTGCATAGTCTTATCAACCCAACTGATAGAACGCTCCTTCTAATCCTGCATAGTCGTCTTATCAAAACTCATTCTCACTGATAGAACGCACTCTTCTAATCTTGCACAGTCTCCTTATTACAACACATTCTCACTGATAGAACGCACTCCCTCTTATCTTGCATAGTCTTATCAACGCAACTCACTGATGGAACACACTACTTCTATTGTTGCATAGTTGTCTTATCAAAACTCATTCTCACTGATGGAACGCACTCTTCTAATCTTGCACAGTCTCCTTATTACAACACATTCTCACTGATGGAACGCTCTCCTTCTACTCTTGCATAATCTTATCAACCCAACTCACTTTCACTGATGGAACGCTCTCCTTCTAATCTTGCATAGTCGTCTTATCAAAACTCATTCTCACTGATCGAACGCACTCTTCTACTCTTGCATAGTCTTATCAACCCAACTCATTCTCACTGATGGAACGCTCTCCTTCTAATATTGCACAGTCTTCTTATTTCAACACATTCTCACTGATGGAACACACTCCTTCTAATCTTGCATAGTCTTATCAACCCAACTCATTCTCACTGATAGAACGCTCTCCTTCTAATCTTGCGTAGTCGTCTTATCAAAACTCATTCTCACTGATGGAACGCACTCTTCTAATCTTGCACAGTCTCCTTATTACAACTCATTCTTACTGATAGAACGCACTCCTTCTAACTCTGCACAGTCTGATAAAACAACATATTCTCACTGGTGGAACGTACTTCAAATTAAACAGCATACGAGTTAGCGGAAGGCTACGTAAGGGACTTGAGATTTTATTAGAAATAACAAATGCTTGAAATCAGCAGCATTTGAATTATCAGATTATCGCCCCATCATTCTACCAACTGAACTATCAGTCCGATGTCAGAGCGTGTTTGTAAGTTGGAGATGTTATTCACAACTGTACCTTAACCTATGACACCGTATGAGAGCAGGTTGTGATTCTCAAAACACACAGTGTGCTTAAATGCACGCCTGGTCATATTTTGTAGCTCTCATGCTCGGACTAAAACGACACGCGACTACTTTTCTGTAATGCGGATAGAACGTTATAAATTAATAGTTTACTCAGGGACCGTCCACAAAGTTTATATCGCATATCGTAGCATTTTCGTCGCTGAAAAAGTGTCTTTGGGCATACTTGGTATTCACAATGACACTTCCTCTGTATGAGAATTGATACCAATTCTGTGGAGGGTTCCTTAATGCATAGTTTCATCCTTTTCAGACCTTCGAGATGCGCGAAGAGCACTATCTGTATCAAGTATTGGGTCATTTGACGAAGACAGTTTGTCACTGGGGGAAAAAGTTGAAAAAGTTGCACTTCATTCTGAATGGTTGAAACGAAATCAACAAATTCTTACGTCTCTTTATGAGCATTATCTTATGATTGGATCTGGAGATGCGGCCATACCAGGTTTGTACATATTGTTAATGTGACAGTTATATTCTAAAGTTTTGTTCTTACACCTTTCAGCTTTAGCCCATATTTTCGTACGCAAATTTTAATTTTGCATATTTTATCTCTTCCGAAAGAGGAGATATGAAGTACGGTTTGATATAAGAGAGGTTACCTGAGCTTATATCTGACAATAACATTAATTTGACCTGCTATGTGTACATATAATCATATAGGATTCCACACAAGTAGCCTATGTACACCTATGTAAATATATGTTTGTCATTATAGATTAGGGCGTTGGGATAAGAATTGTGGTTTACTTATTAATTTGTAATATATGACCAACGATACTAAGAAGCAATCATTCAATTAACATATTTCATTGTTAACGTAAAATGACTTAAACCTATTTTAGAATGGATTGGTGGATGTAAGTCCATTTTTCTTTTTCTTTTTTTAGCCATCTGCTTAGAACTGCTCCTACTACTTCATGAAATCGAAGGTCATCGAGTGTTGTCTTCTCCATTAACTTCGATCTCTGCTGGTCCGAGCGCACCGCCACTGCTACTGGCTTCAATGGTATCATATTCTCTGGTTGCAAGTCCTACTGCATTTCTACAGTCCATGACGCATGATTTGCTGCAAACAGTTATTGACTTGCCAGCTTTTCCAACTCCACAAAATCCAGTGACTCGTTTAGCTGATTTGGAAAGTTTGATGTGGTCTCTATCGTCATGTATATATCATAGTCTCTGTGGTGGAGATGATGATCGATTATTAGTAAACATTCGAAAAGGTGAAACACAACTAGTTGGGAAAGCAATGAAAGATGGTATACCATTTTGTTTGTTACAAAAATAAAATCACCATTTGCCATTTTAAGTTTTAGGTTTTTCTAACAGAGAGACAACTTCTACACCACCACACCACTAGCTACTGATATGGAGAGAGGTTGAATTATACCCCGTCCAGTTATTACCAAGCAGTCTCTGAACTTTAACATCCTTCTGCTAATCCTATGTCTCAGAAAAATGACGTATTTGCAGAGGACCTCGATTATGAACCTACTGTGCCGCTGCTGCTATTAATTATTAAGCACTTTAATCCCATTAAATCTCGTGCACCTTTAAGTTTCGCGCTGAGTAAGAAATTGAAGGGGCGCGCGAAATAGGCACATGTCTGCACGAAAAATTAAAAGTATGCGTAGCTGGAAAAATTTAAAACTATTATTTTATGCTTTAATTGTGGTTTCTTTTAATCCAATTCAATTAGAAATGGATACATGAATTCTGGTATATTTGACAACCAAATTCTTGTCCCGAAAATAAAATGCGCGAGTTTTAAGAGAATTAAGGTATTTAACACTATTTGCATTTATTCATATTTTAAAGTAATCTTTTCTTTATTTTATATCAGGAAAGTTGTGTCGCTTACCTTATGGTTCAGTGGATGTGGAACTTGATGTAACATCATCACCATCTCAATGGCCTGGTGTCAAGTTTTTCTCATCGATACTAACGGCTAGTAATAAAGATGGCTCTCAAAGTTTGAAACTATTACTTTGTGAAGTCGCTATAGCCGTTTATTTAAGTATGTTAGTTAGTTCTTCATCTCGATTAAGTTGTAATAGCCTTTATAGACTTGTTTTGAATGGCTTAACTGAAGACATGTGGTCCAGTGTGTTTGGCGGTGGCACCAAAATTGTGGTGCCAGCACCAGAAGTTGTTGGTAGATCCTCGCCAAAACAAAGTTCTTCACCAATAAACACACGTAAACATGATACTGCAAGAATGAGATGGAATTACAAACTACTTGGTAAAAATGCACCCCCGTCTCAAATGCAACAACAGCAACAGCAAGAAGATAATAAGAAACTTGTGCGACATGAAGTCTTCATACCACCCAATGAATGTTTGTCCGATTACTTTATGACAAAGGTAAGGTAAAGATATCATTATAAGTTGGAATCACACGCTTCTTATCAGAAACAGGTCCGATTGTATATCATAAGTGCTGTATCATATACTGTTTTTTACCATGCACGGAATATGCACGAAAATTAGGTCTTTTCCTACCGCCTCCAACATCTTCCTGAATAAGTTTTTATTTATTTATTTATTTTAATTTAATCTTTTATACAAGAAAAAGATAGGTAATGTGATAATAACTAATGTATTCTTAGCTAGTACTCTTACAAAACAACCAACGTGATGCTTTTGTAAGAGAAATCATTGACAAAATAATAGAGACTGTCCAGAAAGAGAAAATAAAACTTATCTTTTACGAGTTAGTAAGAGAGAACCTTTCAAGCTGTTAACATTCGAACTGTGCTGTACTGGCGTTTTTGTACGAGTTAAACGGCTAAAAGATACTCTCAATGTTAAAACTTATTTTTTCAGAGAGAAGCGGGTGCAGTAAGTTTCAATTACGATTCCGAAGACGAAGGGGAAGATCATGATGACGATGAATCTGAATTAACTGATAATCTTTCATCATCACCCATTGATGATTGTGGTTTTATTGACGAATCAAAATTAAGAGAAAAAGAAGAAGCAAGGCGTAAACAGCATGCAAAATTATTTGAACACTATGATAGTTCGTGTTTCGCTTGGTTAATTATGCAATTAGCATTATTAAAGACAGTTTCATTGAATATTACTTCATTTCTGGCATTAGCCGGGCTAGATTTGTCAGGTATGATTTTTAATTAGAAATTTATTGGCTATCCTTATTGGCTGAGAATAATACTAACTACCACGAATGTTATTTGTTTAAAGTAGTCTAAGTTAAATCGTACGACTTACAAGTCTGCAGGAAAAGTGAAATATTTCTTATAGGAAAATCTGCATTAACCCTATTAGCCTTGGAGGATTCCGGGAAATAATTTGCGAACATTAAATATCTGTACGATTTCTTTAATTTTAAATTTATGATATAAGTAAGGAAAGTGAAATACGACGTTTATTACAAGCACGATGTATGGTATGCTAATCCTAAGTATATTACAGAATAAAGAACATATCAGGCAAAAATTAAATAAAAATGAATTCTCTAACATTGAAGTGGTGAAATTTAATTAACCTAATGACTTTCTTAAATTCTTATCCAATCAAATACTTATATTTTTACCTGAGCCAGGTAGAAATGGTACGATTTATAAAAAAATCCTTGTAAATGGAAATTTCACGTTTTAGATTTACCCACGCAGTCTCCTTTACTGTATAACGCCACAAAAATCTTATTACGTTGGGAACAATTACTTACAGCTCGTTTGGAAACACTTAACACAGAAACTGCAGAAACTTTGATAAACTATGTTCCTTCGTTACAAGAGGATGGTTTCACGAGGGGTGGCCCTGCGTTGCAAAGAATAAAAGTATTACTTAATCCCGAACACACTCCATTCAGGTTCGTATCATTGGAAAATCTATCAAAACGAAACTCGTATTATTATTAATTATTTATTATTTTTGAATGGGACTCCTTGTCTTGACCAGTTATTTTGACCTTTTAGTCATTTCAGTACTGAGCGTGTGAAACTTAAAGAGAAATCGCTTTACAAGCGGAAGCAGCCATCTGTACGTGTTCTTCAAATTATGTGTTCTGTAAATATTTGAAAAATTCCTACAAAAATGTCCTTGGTGGAGTTCATTTTCATGCTAAAAATGCACTCCACCATGCTCGATTTTTTAGAAATTTGTTGCATATTTACCGAACAGATATTTTGAAGAACACCTCTGGAGGGATGCTTCCGTACAAGCCATGTAGTTTCTAAAATGTTTAGTAGTGTTGAGGTGAAAGGGATAAGCATTTATCCACCGTTAGAATTGTTTTTACAGGGAAATGTTACCTTTGCATCACGTTTTTTAATCTCGTGCTAATTTTATTGCTGAAATAATCGACACAAATAATTATGGCAATTCGTAGAATTCATCCTGAATTAGTTAGTCCTTATGCTATTCTTCATATATCAGTATGTGTTCAGCCTGTGCTCTGCATTTTGCTCATGTCGTAAGATAACTGCGTATTCCAATTCAGGGAAACCCTGGAAAACGGTCACCTTTCCTTCAAGTCAAGGAAAAGTCGGGGAAATTTTAATAAAAAAGGGTAAAGTCATGGAAAAGGCAGGGAAATACTCTCACCTCAATTGCACCTTAGTGTTTTGTTGTGAAAATAGTGTGTAATCTAAGTTTCTCTCGAGATTGTTTTGATGGTCGTGTCCAACTTTGGTCGGGATAAAGTCAGGGGAAATAGATGAAAATGTCAAGAAAAATTAACGGGATTTAGATTTAAATCTTGTAGGAACCATGTGTATTCTTTATCGTGTCGTTGTTATTGTTTTAGCAACCTTGTATCTAAATCGAATCCGGCTAAACGCTTGTGGCATCTTCTTGCTCAACAGGAATCCCTACGACAAATATTTCTACATTACGTGTTTAAAACATCACAATATTCAGGAGTAAGTAACGTTGCAATCGCCTGGCGTTCTAATAACTTCACTTAAACAAGATCTTTCTTATTTTCTCTGTTATAATATAGATATTTGTTTTCTCTTAACCGAAAAATGAACAATTTTCAAAATTGACCACACTTAGTTTGAACAATCCTGCTCATAGCTCATGCAGGATTTTCTATGTCGACATGCTCTTTGTGAACAAGCATTTGTATTTAGTATTGTGTATCATTGTGTCTTTGTTCTTCTACGTGCATGGCTTTTCATCACAAGATTACAGGACGAGACCTAATTTAATAATAGAACTGTAGCTACTATCAACAAAATACATTATTAGGTTATCATTTTGTTCTACAGCCAGTACAGGGTGTCCAACTGTCCTGGAAATGTCCTAGAATTATTTTTTTTGTCCTGGAAATGTCCTGGAAGTCAAGATTTGTCCTGGAAATGTCCTGGAACTTTTTTTAAGAAGCTGTGTCTGATTTTCTGTAATTTAGATTTTGGAATTTTTAGTTAATTATTACTATTACAACAATTAGAAAAATCGTAAAATATTTTATTTCATAAAAAAATTCGTAAAATATTGTTTTTTTTGCCACAGCTCCCGTAAAAATGTCCTGGAATTCCCTAATTTTGTCCTGGAAATATCCTGGAAATGTCCTGGAATTTTGTTTTGAAAATCTGTTGGACACCCTGCAGTAGGGTGAAGTTGGTGTGAGTTCAAATCCTCACTACTTCTAATATAACAAAATATTAACATGAAAACTCGCATGTACAGCTTGGCATGTAATATTATTTTATAGGTTTTATTTCCTTGTGTGTTTAGGACGATGAGACAGATTTTGAAATAATATCTGGACATGTTATTCACAAGGACCCAGAACCAGTAACCAGCTTCAGCTTAAACAAGGTGATTTCCTCATGAAACACTTAACCAGTATAGAAAATAGACTTGTAACTTATTTTTGAAACAGGGTGGGTTATGTGAACAATTCCACTGGAAAATGTACTTTAATTTTTTTTCACAAATTCGTACCATTTTTGTCTTAGCTGAAGTTTCATTGTGCATACAAAGTATGCACAAAGGCACTTCTTCTGAATGAAAATTAAGAGAAATAAAGGGTATTTGTGAAGCTAATATTTGAGACTGGTTTGGAAACAACTGTATTTGTACTTTGCTCATGTGCAAAAGCCTCTTCTAAGTGTCTATATTTTCATAAGTTGAAGATGGTACTACGATTTCATGCCATAAATGTAGACAGACCCCTAAAGTATCATTTTTCTTTTTTAGTCTAATTTGAATTACATTGCGGTGTCAACAATGCACGAAATTATTGAGTATGACATCACTGGTGCACTAGATGTTGAAGACAATTATTACAATGCCGATAATATTAAGGAAGAGAGGTACACGCCTGCATTAACGAGTGGTTTATAATATGATCTAATAAATATTGTTGCAAGAGTAATGAATCCTGTTCTTTGATTGCAGCAGTTATAAATTAAGAATTATATTAATTATTATTTTATCTATGATGCACTCCCGTAGAAAATCTGAAATGATATTTTTAAACCTTAAACGCATGTTGGACTATGACTATGACTACGGCGTACAGTTCTTGTTTCAAGGTTTTAGATGTTACGTAATGAAAACTAAGTTACAAAACCGACGTTAGCATAATAAAAACATATGCTAAAGGTCGGCTTTCTTGTGTTTCTTAGTCCAACATACGTTAAAGGTTTACAGATATAATTTCAGATTTTCTACTGGAGTTCGTTCTATGTGTTTTTAATTTTTCCTTTGAAATAAAAACATGTGATGAAGAGTATTTTAAGTGATTGGTTAAGTGGAGCTTTCTGTATTTCCATCTCAGCGGGATCTAATGGATTACACATTAATAAAGATAAACCTACCTACATAATTTGATATTTTAGCGAGGATAAATCAAGAGGAAAATCTACTCCAAGTATAGTAAGGAATTATTTTAGAAGTTATGAATGAAAATTGTAAATGCTGTAAAATGGTGCCTGTCATATCAAAGCAAATAAATATTAGTTGTATCGTTTTTTATTCTATGAAATAATTTTAAAGAGGGAAAACAAGAGTCGCCATATGAAGTTAGGTGCGTTGTCCAAATCATGTGTCTTTTTATTTCCAAAGTTTTGATAACTAAATAACAAGCAAGCAAGCACTTCACAATTCTGACATATGATGCCACCATTTCTAATCTATCTCGGAAAACGAAAATTGATATGATTTCCTATACGAATTTGATGGAAGGTTCTTACAAAAACGCCATTTCTTCGCAATGATGTGTGTTTCGTATATCTGCACGGTCAGTTAATTTGGTAGCTATAATGAACCTATTAGGGACCGTTCACAAAATTTGTATTGAAATTCGGGATACTTCTGTGATGAAAATGAAAATGGTACAGATTGCGAAACGAATTTTCTTTTGAAGGTTAAAATTTAAAATATTTTGTTTTAGATTCAGCGAAGACCATGCTCTGGAATACGAAGGATGGATTCGCACCCTAGTTTACCATACTGTAAGAATAGTTGTGTTTTTACCCCCGTCTGTTAAAAATGACAATATAATCATTATCTTCGAGTACATATTTAAGCGGAACAACTACATTCTTATAAATATGTATTCATAGATATTGACTTAACCCTTTTACCTAGTGTCCTTTCTTTAATCTAACGGTAGTTCAACTGTCATATGTTATGTTTTAAATCCAAATTCATACGGTTGAAACCTTCGTGTGTTTAAAATTCGGTTAAAAAACGAAACAAGTTAAAATTTAGCAAAAGCTTTTCAATGCGAATGCATCATCTTCAGTGCTATGATATAAAATACGGTTGAAACCTTCGTGTGTTTCTTTTACTAGACGTAACTGGTGGTACTGATGGTGGTGTTCGTATGTTCGAGTTCGTACATCCTGATCAGATTGCGTTGTTTCGTGGTGCGGGACAAAATGAGCGGGTCAACAAAGTGCAGTTTAACCCATTAGGAAATAAGGTATTTTGTAGTTTAAGTTAAACGAGTTCTTATAAATGTGTCTGCTTTTGATTTTGAAAAAAAAAGTCTTACTAAATTGCGTCATTCCTAACTTTCACCTCAGGAGAAGTGCTTTTGTTCATACATTGAAACGCAATGAATTGAATTTCTCAGTCAATTAATTTATTGTTATATGATAATTGGCAGTTCATTGTGGTAACTGCCAGTTTATTGTGGTAACTGCTGTAGTTCATTGTAATAATTTGCCAGTTCATGTTGGTAACTGCTAGTTCATTGTGGTAAATAGCAGTTCATTGCAGTAGCAGCCAGTTCATGTTGGTGACTGACTGACATTGTGGTAACTGCCAGTTCTTTGTATGTTTTTAGTTTGCTGTTGTTGATGATAGCGGTTATTTAACCATGTGGCTTGTTGCCAACACCAATGATACTTCACCTTATTTGGTAAGATTGCGTATCGTATTTAAATCTGTAATTCAATTTTAGAAACAATAATCTCAGGGGCTGTCCACAAAATATGGAATACGTATGGAAATTAGTATCAATTTACATTGAGAAGAAATGTCTAAGGACACCTTGACAAAATGATAACGATTTGTAATACTAACTTTGTGGATGGCCCTTAACTTAGAATTGAAACCTGTCCGACTGTCGTAAAAAGCTCGCATGTGTTGCGTGACCAATTGGTTATGTTACAAGTTAAGAATTTCTTTTCTGAAAATATTTAGACTATGAAATGTCATTCAAAACAATGTCTGGATTTTGCTTATCTTGGTTCATCCAGCTTGATAGCAACTGTTGGTGGTTCCAGTTCAGATAAAAGGTAATTTTTAAAACCAAACCTGACGAAGTTTAACGACTAAACGACAGTTGTTGTTTTTGTAAATAATGCATAATTTCTTCTGGTTGTACTAATAAGTGATGCCAGTGATGGTTTTATTTCTCCTACATACTATGTACATACTATGTATCTCCTACATACTATGTACATACTATGTATCTCCTACATACTATGTAC
>JAUCNQ010158555.1:0-15959 GCA_032352715.1 Bougainvillia muscus | reverse complement strand
TAAGTCACGCAGTGCCAGGGCTATTTCCGCTTTCTCTCCTCATAATAAAAAAGCGAAAAGCCCTGGGGACGAGGTTGGAAAAATGATGGGCTAATATTTTCAGAGGGGGTCTGGGCGCTAAAGGGCGCAACTATTTCGGGATTTTTTTTGTATCATTTCGCTGCCTATAAATAGTTGTTGTTCAAGGGCATCTTTTTGTAATGTATAGAATAAAAGTTTTAAGGAAAAACTTACCGGTTGTATTTCTTTGTAACCGCCCCACATCCATCCGGTACTAATGGGTTAAAAAGATTGAGTTATGTTGTATGCATTGATGTTGTGATTTTTGAAGATAAAAACCTCTCATTTGGGGTATATTACTTCCATGAAAAATTTCAGGATCAAAAGATTTGTCGTTCCACTTTTTCAGGCCTCGCGTGACCCAGTGTGAATAGGGTTAAGCACAACTTCGATCCCAGCGAATTTTGTCTCTTTCTGATTTGTGAAACGGCGAGATGTCGCACAAATCAGAAAGAGACAAAATGCGCTGGGATCGAGGTTGGGTTAAGCACAGACACCATAATAAGCACCGCCTTAGGCTCAAATTCAGAAGAAAAAAAGCACCCTGATGCCAAATTAAAAAGTTCACTGTGAAACCGAGTTTGTAACAGTGATGAGAAAAGTTGCCAAATTTACGTCTATTTGCGTCAAGAAAGAAATTTAATTTCGCTATACTTCCTGTGCCCGAGTAAAATGTTTTGAGCTATCCGAAGAAATTAGCCGCCTGGGAGACAAAAATAGAAAAAAACATGGTTCCAAATATTGATATAAATTTGATATGAATGTTCGAGTTATCCGAGATTCGTTTTAATGAGTGTTTTTTACAAGGAAGTAAATATTAGGAAAGGTTAAGGGACCGAAAGGAAATAGTTTGATTCAACCTCGATCCCAGAGGTCAACAATTTAACAGATTCTCAACCTCGTCCCAGAGCACTTTATCTCTTTCTGACGATGCAGATTCTTTGTATGACGGGCTTTGCAGCCCAAGCCTAATTTCCATGCAAAATGCAAAACTATGAGGTAAATCTTTTAAAGGAAATGGGTATGTCTCGCAAATAAGATAGAGACAAATGACTCTGGGAACGAGGTTGATATGACGTAATATTTCGTATGCTACTGCTATCATGGTCCTACATCGAAGGGCATTAAAGATTCAGAATTTATATAATGTCATTTGTGAATAGGTGTCTATATAGCGAAGAGTAGCGAATTTTGGACACTTTCGCAAACCGAACCTGGGGATTTTTGCAAATGCCCCTGAGAACGAGATTAACAAATGCCAACGCTCTCATGTAATGACCACGCTGGCGTTTTCACACATTTTTTAACTGGAAGTTTTTATTACTATTTTCAATTGGCATTCCACATTGTTCAGCATTTTTGGTATAAGACGTACTTTACTTTATACCTTCAGCTTCCCCTGGATGAACATTGAACCGTTCGCGATCCATTTGTTTAATTCTCAGATTATTAGAACAGAAGGTTCTGAGATGTTCGGGGTCAGGTAGGGGATCAAACTCGTCTAACATGTACATCAAAAGTTATCATCATTATCGTCGTCATAAGATATATTTGATAGAGTAATAATATACATTAAGGTACCACCCAAAAAGCATAAAGAACTGGTTCTAGAACATGTAACTAGTTTTTCTCACTGTTTGTTTATGTTTGACACCGCTTACGTTTTCTACGCTAAGAACCCAAGAAAATGTTTGTGTTTCACATATCTCTATTTCTAGTCTTCAGTTCAAGTTATTTTCGTCTTGTTTCATTTCACCCTTTAACGCCTGGTGGTAACAAAATGGTCGCACACGCTTCAACAATCCTGAAGCAAAACGCCTCAGGATTGTTTAAGTATGTATGAGCATTTGATGGCCTCTAGACATGAAAGGGTGAAGTCACTTATTTTAAAGATGGTTTCATTCACCTTCGAGTACATATCTGCCATGTTGAATCAACCTCGTTCAAAAGGCATTATGTCTACTTCTGGAAATACAAGAAGGCGAGTCTTGTCTCTGTAACGAGGTTGGATAAATAATGGTGGGTTTTGCGCTTAACTCCTGTCAATCTTTGTCAGCATCCTGAGACCTGGCAAGATTATATTTTAAAAAAGAATCACGATTCAACTTTGCTAGAGCAAAAGGTCAAAGGTCATTTCCTCTCTTTCTTAAAACTACAAAGACAGAATTACTCCACCACCCTTCACCTTGCGATATAAGCTTTAGCAAGGTAATCAATTTGAGCAAACTCGATCCCAGCACTTTTTGTAGGTCAAGGGGGTGAGGTTGCGAGAGCATAACTTCAATCATCTTTATGTTTTACAGAACCGTTTTCGGAAAGCAAATGAATTTGTTTGCTTGGTGATAATTTTGAATACTTCAATTGAAGAATATCGCCTACTTCATCCAGTGCGCAAATTGCCTAAAAGAGATGGATATAATTCAAGAAAACATTATAATTATAGCCGAAAGAGACTGATAAAGCGTAAAAATCTACTTCACTACAAAATACAACACAATATATACATCCAGGGCATTAAATTAAGCAGAGATATGAATGAAGGAACAACTGAATCCAAGTGGCGAATAAACAAACCAGAATTGGTTAGAAATCAATTCTGTTTGGTATAAAGCCAGCTTTAATTTTGGAGCAGCTGATCAGACTTAAATTCTCGTTCGAAAAACTAGGCCCAGGTCTTCATCCCTGTTAAATAACAAACAATGTTTATATAATTATAATCGATTCCAAAGCACACATTGTTCAAAACTGATGTAAATGGTCATCTGAAATCTCTTCAGCTATAATAAAACAACTAATTGCAATGAACGATACTTTCGGTGCGTGAAACTTTCTAGACACCAATACCAGATTTCATAAGAAATAGACATACGATAGATCAGAGTAAAAAACGCAGGTTTGATTCAATGATTAAGGACCGTCCACAAAATTCGCATGGAAATTCGTATCAATATTCATTCCATAAAAGTGTCTTGGTGCATAATTAGATAGTACGAAAGCACTTCTTCTGTAATAAAAATGGTACGATTTGCGAGACAAATTTTGCATAAAATGGTGAGTTTTCTTTGCTAGAAAGACAACAAACCTTTTCTATCATTTCAGGAGTATGGGCAGCCGATAAACAAAACCTAGTACGTGACTCAATGATTGGAGTTGCAGGAAAACCGACTACCACAACAGCAATACCACGTTGTAACATCTCGCGGCTAAATGCCCTAAAAGAAATGAGATGAAATAGGTGAACTCTGGGATAAATGCAAGAAGATACAAGTAGACACAAGATTATAAGAATAATAAAACCCGCAGCTCACGTGCTTCTGTAATTTCGACATTACAAAGTAACACTCGACCTGAAACCATTAAGAAAATGTTATAAATTCAACTGTCTATTTTATGTCACACATGCAACCGTGAAAATCACCACAGTTCTAACCTAAAATCGAGTTGATAAAGAAATATTGTTGATATCCGAAGATATTCTAACTATAAACTTACGCTATTTTGGCTGGCATATATAACAAGATAGGAACAACAGGAGACGATTCATGTCCGTAAATAATAAAACCCATATCTTTTAAACGATGACGAAAAATTCTAAAACAAGAGCAGAAATTCGTTAAATGCAGATCTTTAATAGCAGTCTATAAGGAAGATAGATAAATAAAAAATATGTGTACATTAACAACGAAAATGTTGGTCAGAAAAAGTTTCGGCGGAAAACTTCAGCGCATTATTTCAATGTCGAAGTTTTCGCACAAGTTAAATTTCAATTTCGAATTTTGAAGGGAAATGTATAAAAAGGATGCATAAATACGCTTTCAACCTCGTTTATTTCTAAAACAAAATATTTGTTACGAAAAAATAGGTTGAAAAACAGATGCATCAACAGTACATACAACTGGATAGTCGCAGTGAACGACTGAAACGTCAAAAATAAACATGGAATTGTCTACGTGATTCGTCTTCATTCACCCAAATATGCACACACAATCACTAATCAACATGGTATATACTACAATCGCTTTGCGTCGTTTTTAAAAGGCTAACAAGCCAGTAACAAGCGGAGCAAGCGGAACAACCCAGTAACAACCCAGTAACAAGCAGAACAACCCAGTAACAAGCAAGTAACAACCAAGTAACAAGCGGAACAACCTAGTAACAAGCGGAACAACCCAATAACAAGTGGAACAACGCAGTAACAACTGGTTTTTGGACTATCGGAATACAGACAGCAATTTTTAAAACAGCAAAAATAGGTGGATCTAAAACGGCTTACTTATCGCGAATGTGAATGTGGATCCAATATTATACAGGATAAAGAATTAGAAATAATCCTCTCATATGTCTGATATAGTACAAAGACTTTTCTTTCATAAATTGAAAACTAATTAAAAATTGACAAAGTTATTCAAAATAATTGCTTGCTTTCGTAACACTTAGCTTCCTGAGTGAAAGTCTAGCCTTCTAGTAATTAGCAAAATAAATATGTTGCACATGTGTGCACAAGTGACTTTCATGTTTTTCATCAAGTGTTCCGATTTTGAAATTATCTAGGAACAAGATTCTGATCGTTTCCGAATTTTTCAAAGCAAACCCTTGTTACTGGGTTATTCCGATTTTGTTGCTGGGTTGTTACTGGGTTGTTCCGCTTGTTACTGGGTTGTTACTTGGTTGTTCCGCTTGATATTGGCTTGTTAGCCTTTTATAAACGACAAATCGCTTTGACCACATGTTATTGTGAAATCCAGCTACAAAGATCACAAATTTTATTTGAAAAAAAAAGATTATTGACCGTCGTGTGTACGGAATATCTGATAACATGTGTTTTATGTTCTTCTCTCAATGAATAAATGAAGATTTTACGATTTCAAGTATGAAAACAGGTCATAAATGAACTTAAACAATAACACGTTCTTTACAAAATTCAGATCCACGCGATATTTATAACAATAACCATCTTGTATTCCTACCTGACATTATCACGCAGTCTCTTTAGCCTTTTTGCACCTAAAACATAGATATAGTGTTATTTGAGAGCGAAGATTGAGATCAAGAAACATATGTATGTACGTTTTTTCAACAAGTCTGGTTATTTAACGATTGATTTAAGAAAGCATAAATTTCGGTAGATATGATGGCATAGCGTAGAACGCCAGTGCATTACTTCCACATTCTATAGGAACGATAATGATAATTAAGGGCACCACAGCTTTGTACTTAAATATACAGTGGGTCAAAGGCGTTGTTGATAATCGGAGGTTTAAGGTTCGTCTGATAAATCCACTTGTAAATACGTTTCATTTGTATCAATTTTTATTCAGAATGATAAAAATCAATCAGACGTGACCTTTTACGGCTTATCATACCCGCATCCTAATGCTACAGGGTTATAACAAATATACATGTATGCACAATGGAGGGGAACTGATGTTACGTTCATGTCACCATACCTTCATCTGTGCCGTCAGAACCAGAGATAATATTCATTGAACTAATAATCTGTTTTGAGATAGGAGGAGATATTGTTGAAGCATATGCAGAAGAAAACGATGTAGCACGTATGTGATCAATAAGGTCCTATATATGGAAACAAAACAGTGTTATTGATCTCAATTACAACTTCATTGAAGCACGAACTGAAGTTGCAAAATCGTTCCTTGATTGTATATAGCAACCGTCCACAGTATTTGTATCTGAATACCTTTTTCATCACAGAAATATATTTGTGAATTCAAATTATGTACAAAGAAACTTCTTTATTCTGAATATAATGGATACGAATTTCGTACGACTTTCGTGGATGATCGCCATAGATACGATAATAACGATTCATAACTTTGTACAACAAAAAAGAATTGGAAGCAGATAACGTTCATTTGCATATGTTGTACAATGGCCATACATACTTAAACAAACATGCTGCAGATTCGCTGAAGTATGAGTGACCATTTTTACACATCGTACATTATAGAGTTGAAGATTGATGAAAGGATGTCTATGCGTAATAGTAGCGAAAGAAACTTCAATATCTATTATTCTGAATTTTGATAAAGACAACGTTTATATTGAGGAAGCAGTTTACCTTATCTGCAGCTATGTAACCTCCTGCTGAGCCAAAACTTTTTGTAAACGTTCCCATCATGATATCTACATCTGCAGGGTTTAAACCATAATAATCAACAACCCCCTTGCCATGTGGACCTAGAGCACCAATACTGTGAGCTTCATCGAGGTATAAGTAAGCCTAGATAAAGATACAACATTTATCGGTCTAGAAGTAATTAGGGTTATGATGTTATAAAGCTGATGATCCACGCTTGTCAAAACGACAATCTTCAGGTCTGTAACACGATAAACATAATTATTTTAAAAGATCCAGTTAATGCTAAGTTTACTTTATAAGATCTACCTTAAGGCCATTGATTTCTGCGGACATTAATTTTTGCGACATAAATTTTTGCGAATGTAAAACAAACAGAGTTTTGCAATATAAATGTTTGTGAATCAAGGCTTTATATATAATTGCGATCTCAGGCTTCATTATGGTTAAAATGTTTAATATCTCTCGTTCATAGCGTTATGAAAGAACAAAAGTTGAACTTTGCGACATTTATTATTGCGATTCACGCAGGGAGGCTACATTTTGCGACATTTCGAGCCAAATTCGCAAAAATTAATGTGGCAAAATTTACGTCGCAAATATTAATGTCTGCAGAAGTTAATGTCCTTAAGGTAATCAATGCTAGCTAGTAAAATTACACCACACGGATACCACTAAAAGCGATACAAACTTAGGGTTCTTCTCAAAAATTCGCTTTAATTTGCTTCACAAATCGCTTCATTTTCACCTTAGATGAAGTGTTAATGGGCATACAAAGTATGCAAAATAACACTTATTCTAATATGAAAATTGATATGAATGAAGCGAATTTATTAAGCGAATTTTTGAGATGGTGTGTGAGTGAGGTTTATATTTAACGTGGTTAACCTCGCTTGGAGTATTTATTGCTCTTCTGAGCGACATGACCCACTGGAAGGGTGGTGCTCTCCTAGAGAACCCCCTGCAACACCTGATGATCACTTTGAACCATCTACCCAATTTCCCTCACATGGTATGAGTTGACCCGAGGAGCAGCTTTTTCAGACATGGTCCCAAGCAAGCACCCTCGACCATCAGACTACAAATCCGATGACTTGACCATTAGGCCACGCTCGTGGTTCCTTGTTATACAGGTTATGTATGATATGTTATACAGGTTATGTATGATAAAAATCGTTTTTATTCAGAAGAAGCATTGCTTCTGAGATGAAAATTTTAAAATTTACAATGCGAAACTTTTACTGATTAATACACGATAACAATCGTACAGGGTTTGTTTCAGTAGGAATCGTTCACAAAAATCATATAAAAATTTGTACCACTTTCATCACAGAAGAAGTTTCTTCGTGACTAAGCCAAAGACACTCCTTCTGTATGAAAATTAGTACGAATTTCAATACAAATTTTGTGGACGGTCCCTAAGACCTCTGATTGAAAATTATTAAGTACGAAAAGAACTTGTAAGGCAAATTACAAAAGACACAAAGTTACCTTGTATTTCTTCTTTAAAGCGATTATTTCTGGTAATTTAACAATTGAACCTTCCATACTATAAACCCCTTCCACTACAATAATAATTCTTTTCCACGGGCGATGTGTTCGTTGCTGACCCTGTACAACAGCATCACGTAAAACTTTCTCAAGATGCTCCATATCTAATTATAAGATATAACATGACAATAAACCTATTCACAAATGACATCATAATTTGGGAATTTTCAGATAAGACAACCCAAAACACAAAAGATTGATTCAATCAATGGGGTCATAAAATCATTATCAAAGGGCTTCATAAGGGCTTCGATCACGATGGGAGCTTTCCGAAATATTATGCAGTACACCATAAATTCTAAAACTTAAGATACAATGCAAACAAAGTACAGGGGTATCTCTTCAGAGAGAGACGCATCAAAATGGATTTTACAGTGAATGGGGCAGAGGCCCTAATTTCTTGACATAAAACAAATTCAAACATCAAAAGTGGGTGAGCCTCCGTCTTCTCACTTCAGAATTGTATGTATGAAGCTTCACATGCAGCCTAACCTGTGCTCGGCATGCTTAGGATCATGTCTGAAAAGCTGCTCCTCTGGTCAACCCATACCATGTGAGGAAAATTGGGTAGATGGTTGAAAGTGTTCATCGGGTGTTGCAGGGGGTTGTCTAGGAGAGCACCTACCCTTCAGTGGGTCGTGTCGCTCAGAAGAGCATTAAATACTCCAGTGCCTTCAACTTAAGCCATGGTCCTTCCTGGAAATAAGTTCACCGAACTTTCGGAGGTTAACCACGTTAAACATAAAACTCACTCAACCCAAGTAAATAGCACATCCAAATTCAACCTCTGAATAAATATCTAAGTAATAAAAATTTGCTTTATAAATTCGCTTGATTCATGTCAATTTTCATCTCAGATGAAGTGTTATTATGGGACCGCAATGGAAATAAAGCCAACCACTTTTTCTTGCGTTTTATCCCAGCCATCACCATTTTAGGACTTGCTTGATCCTTCCCTCTATTTTTATCTATTTTTTATCTAATATATGTTAATTTCCTACAGGTTTTACTGTTTTTAATTTACTTTTTAACATAGTTGATGGCGAAATATACAAAGTATGCGCAATAACACTTCATTTTAGATAAAAATTGGCAGGATTAAAGCGAATTTATAAAGCAAATTTTTGAGGCGGTTTCTTACTATTGTGTTTGAAAACAAAAACTTTAGCTCCAGACAAGCGCACTCCAAGAACAAGAGACGCATGATTTAATTCGTCGCTAACAATACAGCACCCAGGTCCAACAACCGATGGTATACATGTTGAATTCGTGGCGAAACCCATACCAAAACAAATAGCTTCATCTTTACCAACAAATGTTGCAACAGTTTTTTCTAGTTCAGCTTGATGTCTGTGCAAACCTAAACATGATTTTATACTGTAATTTGCGTTTGCCTCAAATAAATGCTTTGCTAATTCGTTACATATTACTATTAACTCAGTTAGAAGAAGTGTCTTTGTATGTAAATACAGTGCATACTTAGTGTAAACAATGACGCTGTTTCTGAGATGAAAATGAAACGATTTGTGATTAATGAAATTTCATGAATGATAATCTTCACCCACTAAACTGACCAATTAGTTTTTCCTGAATGCAGTTATTAACCTAGTGTTATATTATAAGATTTGTTGAAACGAAAATCTAACAGTTAACAATTTCTATTTTTGGTACCAAATAGTTGGAGATTCTAATGCATTTGCGATAATAACCAAAACTTTTAAATGTAGAATCAACAATAAAGCACAACAAGTCACCACACTCAATAAACAAGGTAGTTACAGGAGGAGTAAATGGAAATTATCAAAGTACCCTTACAGTAGGTGGCAGATAAACAGAGAGGTCAAAATAAAGGGGGTGGGTGTCGTTAAATGGCTATATCATTAGTTAGTACATAATTAGTGTTTTATTGTAATTACAGTCTATGTGAAATACCAAGTACCAGAAGGTTTTATCTACAGAAGTGTTTGATATTGGGAACTGATTTTCAAAAATAATAAACAGGGAAGACTTTAATTCGTGCTTTAAATCAAATATACGAACATACCAGTTTCCAGCCTTGTGCTACAACTTGACACACCAAGATCTTTAATTGACACTTCAGCTGCATCAGTACATGGTCCAGTGCATTCTCCGAAACCCAGGTAGTTATATGATCCAAAATTCAAAGCACGAGTTGTCTCACCAGTTATTCTATAAATTAAAAAAAACATAGTCCATCAAAATTCCAGGACTTTTCCAGGACATTTCCAGCACTTTTTTAATCTTTTCCAGGACTATTTTCGTAACTATCCCTAGTAATCAAGCAAATTTCCTTGACACAACAAAACAAACTATACACATACATACATCTACCAATTTATGTACATGGATATAGGACAGTTATTGCTAATTGTGATATATTTCAGTAAAACCTTGCAATAAATATTGTACTATTATAAGAAGTGAAAATAAACAATTATAATGACAAAACACAAGAATAAAAATAACACAGCAGGTTTAGAAAAAGTGTAGGTACTGTATTGCATGCAGACTTTATTCTTATTATTATTTCACATATTTATACAGGTTAACTTCTTCAGGTAATAAATACAACCTGCTATCAACAACCTGCTATCAACAAAGGACCTTCTTGCTGTTACTTGCTGTTATTTAAGTACAGGCTGGGCAATGCCATATTAAAAGCCAGTAGGGTCGTATTTAGTGACAAAGGGAGGACCATGGTTGGGCGCGACAAGAGAAATTTTCATTTGTACCTACTCTAGATTGGCTTAAAATGCGTTATTGCATGTATCTTTTTAGGGTTAAGCCTCATTATTTATTTCCCCCGAAAAACGTTACTTAGCAAAAAATGGGTGGGGCCAAGGAAACTATTTTGTAAGGAAATTGGTTAACAAAAAACTTCCTTGAAAAATGATATCTAGTCTTTAGTGTTAATCTATGCAAAGATTGGAACACCAGAAAAACTAACTCTTCCTTAAACATTTTTTAACAAACATAAAAAAAAGTAAGAAAGAATATAAGAAAGGAATGTTGTATGCATTGGTCTGAAAGTAAAAAAGCTTAGTTTTAATTTTGAATATTTCAAACCATGAAATTCCAGGACTTTCAAGGACTTTTTGTAAATTCCAGGACTATTTAAAAGGACTGATAAACTTTTCCAGGACTAGAGGCAACCCTGTACATTCTTTATGATAGCTTATGTAGTCTGGTGGATTGAGAAATTAGTCACCATATCTAAATTTTACTAAGATTTCAGAAGTTGAGCTTTAAATAGTATATATATTCTATATATACTGAATATGTTATAGAAAATTAGCTATGACCCAGAATTTTAACACATGTATATACATAATTGCACCTAAAAGCTATAGAAAAATTCCTAGAAATCACTCATTAAAAATGGTTACATAAAGTTTGGTCTTTTATTCAAAAACTTTAAGTTACTCTATATATAAAGAACTGTTTCAAAAAATAGCTTCACATATTAATTTTCTTTTAAAAGAAGTGCAAAATGCATCTCTGAAATAGCATATTTAAAGTGAGGTCTTGTGACAAACTCTAAATAATGTTATATATATAGAATAGAAAGTGAATTACCCAAAGTTCCAATTATAATCATCACTTTTTCTGTCCAGAAGATCTACTTGTGCACCTGCCACACTACAAATTGGCCGGTTCCAACAGTCTCTGATTCTTGTATATAAATTTCTGGTGTAGAATGCTTCAAAATCAGAATACAGTGGTACAAATCCCTGGAAGAAAATTATTGATAATAACTGAAAGGTAGTCGAAATAATTATTGGGGTAATATTCTTACAGTGTGACTTCCAGTTTCGCAATCTTGACGATTTTCTCCTGTTTCGGATGGAAATAAAGCTATGAGTCTAGTCTATCATCGCAGCTTTGTTAAGATGATAGAGATTCTGATTTTTAGTTTTTTTTTTATTCAAAACAAGGTCAGAAGACCACTCTTGGTAATGAGCTAGGTTAGCTATGTAAGTAGGAAAAAGTTATGACAAGAAATTATCGAGATGCTGTAATAATAATCTCCATACATAATCATAATAAACTATGGAAATAACAATTATGGAACCTCGTGCCAAGCTTATTGTAAAAATGGTTGCGATTTAAAACAATAAAAGTTTCAAACAATTAAAACAATAACAACGATTTGCGATTTGGTCATTACATTCACATTTCACTTCTCGAAGGTTTGTGTAGTTGCCAAAGATATCTTTGTACGATGGAAATATTGACCTGAATGTAATATATGTCTGGATAAACCCTTTGCGATGGGAGTTTTAATCACGGACATAGGCATCCTGTTCACTTGTGTCCTCTTTCCTTTAAGGGGAACTAACGTCTAAAAATATTTTTCTAGAGAATTGCTACATATGCTCCAATTGTCATAGAAAAACTGCCTGGCAAAATCTTTTTAATTGAAAACCTTTAAAACGCGAGTTATTGAGCTTTTTGTACATAAATATTTTTCAACTTGAAAACTGAAAGTATTAAATATGATTCTATAGTAACGTGACGTTTTATGCTCATATATATTATAAACACAACAGTGCAATGGCTACAGAAAAATGTTGGGAACAAAAATAATTGATTTTCTGAACATTTGATCTTTTTGAACAATAGTTAATTGCATAACAGATGTTTTTCTTGAGTATAAAACATATAAAAACACAAAAAAGTGTATATATAGCGTGTTAATAAAGAAACATTTTTATATTTTACGAGAGGACATCAAAACTTCCATGACTAACCTAAATAAATAATAAATTATCTTTTCGTTTTTTCTGCGCTACGAAAGAAGCCCCATGGACCCAAACTGTGGCCTTTCTTCTTGTAAGTACAAATTTATCTATTTTAACAGCATAAGATCAACATTTATTTCTTATTTACGTTCTTCCACGGCAGCACTGCTTCACGCACACAAGCATGTGCCGTCACATATACCGGATAACATCACAGAACTCGAGAAATTAAAGAGTATTTTTCGTAGCAATGGTTATCCCATTTATTTTATAGACAAATGTATTAAGTCATTTTTTGATAAATTGTATCTTCCAAAAAGGGCAACTGTTCCTAAAAGGGACCTGTTGATTATTCTACGGTTTCTAGGTAGGATTTCTTTACAAACTAGATCTAAATTGCAAAAAGTTATTGGTGATAGCTTACCATTTTGTATATTAAAGTTTGTTCTCAAGACGTCTTGTATCTAATTTTTTCAACTTAAAAGACAAATTCTGCAAAAAGCTCCATTCAAATGTTGTTTATCAGTACAAGTGTGGTTGCTGCAATGCTTCCTATATCGGTAACACAGAACAACATTTATTTCTCAGAGCTTGCGAACATTTGTCAATTTCACACTTAACTGGAAAACGGGTTTCTAATATTTATGGACTTTCAGCTGTTAAAGATCACTTATTACAGTGTGATCATTTACCCAGTTTCGATGGCTTTAGTATTTTAGCGCAGGCTAATAGCAAATTTGTTTTGGAATTAAAAGGAGAGTATTTTAATAAGAAAGCATTCGCCTGTCCTTAATCGAAATATCTCCTCAGTTCCGCTCTTTTTATATAATTAAGGTGGCGTCCTTAACGCTCTGGGAATAATTATCTCAGAGCGTGTAAGATTTTACCTTATTTGGTAATATTTAAAAAAAAGTTAATGACATTGTTATTTTATAAATCACGAATTTTGTATGCTTACTTGAAAATGTCCTTAGTATAGGACGAAACGTCGTCAAATAAAACCATGGATTATCACTAAAACACGTCTTTTATATTATTTTTTCCTGTTCAACTTGAATTGTGTTGTTTATTTTACGATAGCGTAAGGTAGAAAAAAAGCTTATTTTTGGTCCAAATAGCAAAAAAATAGCAAAATAAGGAGTCAATGTGACTGCGAGCTGTGAGTTTGCCAGCTGCGAGCTGCCAGTTAGTGAGTTAGAATATTGCCGGCAACCGACTGCCGGATAAATAACCTCCGGTTTCAAAATATGTTTACGGGGTATCTTATTTGCAATGCGGCATTATGGTACGGAGAAGATTAATGCGGTGGACAATTGTATGGGCCAAAAGATTTAAAACAAGTAATTTTTGTTTTTGTGTTTATATACTGTGCTGTACTAAATCTACCGAATGTAACTAAGAACTGCCTACAACCTTTTTTCTCACCCCCCTCTATTATGTTGATTCTGTGTGAAAACAAATCTAATAAAATAAATAAGATGCCAATTTAAGTGCTGGGCGTGGGGATCTACAATAGGAATTGGGTGGTGGTGGTGGGAGTGACCAAGTTGAACGACATGTGTCTCTTCAGGTTTTAAATACGAAGAAGAAGAAGAAGAAGAGGTGTAGCTCTGGCGCCTCATAAACGCATGAAGGGGCGCCATTTGTAAAAATTAACAAACCTTCCAAGACAGTGGTGAGAGGCATAGAGTGAGAGGGAGACATAAAGAAAAGTTTGTTTTATTTCGAGGTAAAAGAAGAGAAATAAGCCAGCTGTACGGATGATACACATTTACAGTCAGTAACTGGGGCTCCTCTAGCTTGTGGTTATTTCGTAATGCGTGTCTGATAAAAATTAAATTTTGCAAGGTCTGATAACTTTACTCAAAATGTAAAACAAAAATACAAGTGTCAACTAAAACTTTCTGAAATAAGCTTAATTCTTTCTTCTGCTTCGTTAGAAGCTCGCCTCGCCGTGCTGTCTCCTACCGTAGCCATTTTTTAGTTCAAGTTGTTCAAGTTGCCTGGTTACAGGAAAATTAAAAAAACGTGCAAAAACGGAAGAAAAAAAGTTCCGTGTATGAGACCAGCATGGTGATCACAAAATGCGGGAGAAATCAATCATTGCGTCCGGAAGTGCGTACTTACTAAACTTTGTAATGACCTACAATGATCTACAATGACCTACAATGATCACTTTTTGATCTACAATGATCTACAATGACCACTTTTCTGCTTGTTCTTGTTACTAGCGAACTAAATCAAGTCAAAATTCATAAGCGCCGGCATTATTTGACAATAATTACACAATCACAAGTAGACGTCATTTTCATCTAATCAAATGTCTAGTTATCAATTTCACAACTTTACTTTCTCTCAATTCTGTCATGGCAGGTGGTGCGTGAACTTGCTCACAGTCAGTGCTCTTCTTTATTTGTGATTTCCATCGTTATCGGAAACGAAAGAATTGAATATTTAAAAAGACAACGAAGATTATCAACCATGGTGCAGTAGCCAGCACTTGGTTCAAAATATTTTACGAACAAGAAGACTATATATATACACGATATCATTTCGCGACTATTTATTATACGAAGACTATTTATTACACAAAGACTATAATACTCGAAGACACAGCGGAGAGCAAATAATGGACGCAAAAGTAGTTATAGATGTAACTATTTTTTCACCTCTGAAAACAAACTTCGTTAAGAAGATGTTGTTGCGACTGGGCATCCTCCGTGCGAATGAACATAAAAGCTACAGTGGTGGATCGAACCCTAGTCGGATAATTACAGAATTTAATTCGTTATACCTTTGTATACCATAATGAGTCTTAAGAGACTACAGTCATAAGTAATTAAAAATAAATGACTTGTGTCTCCATTTTACTTCAGTGACGAGATAAAATCACGTTTTGAATTCTACTCTGGAGTATCACTGTTGAGAACTACAGATTTTAATTCTTAATAGCTTTATGTATGATGATTGATCTTTAGAGACTTTGAGTCTATATTTTATTGTTGTGACTAAAGATAAAAGCATGTTCTAATATCTGCCGATGTACAGATTTTAATTCTTAACTGATTTTAGGTAGGTGATAGTCTTAAAACCTTGTTCAGACTCTGGACAAAGAAGATGAATATAACGATTAAATTGAAAATTCAAGAGATAAGAGATAAGGGTAAAAAGTCGAAAGCAATTTGACTTTTGTTAAACTATTTTTTTCACACGATATTATCTTTTACGTCTTCAATTCCATGTTTGTCGAATTTGACGAATCGCACGGAAATTCAAACGAAAAATCGTAAAAGTAAAAGCAGCTTAAAATGTTCATACTGGACGATGGTGCCGAGAGAATTTTCAATTTAATTATTATAATTTAATGGTCTTAATTGCCCAGTCTTAATCAGGCTTCAGAGATCCATCACCCTACGTAAAGCAATTATTAAGTATTACTGCTGGTCTACGTTTTACTGTTGTGATTAGTTAACAGGATGTTCTAATTC
>JAUCNQ010158444.1:0-15968 GCA_032352715.1 Bougainvillia muscus | reverse complement strand
CCAGAGTATGCTTTAACCTAGTCAAAGCCATACAATGGAGAACAAAAATCGTTAATTGTTAATAGTTTAACAAAAGATCATTACTATTAATAATTGATACACCTATCCGAAATGTATGTCTGCCATTATGGGATTTTTAAGATTGCATTTTCAGTTAACCCTATATGGCATGGGCTATTTTGCCAACTTATTTGGCATGGGGGGGGGGCAAAAATTCCCCCTTCTTTTCTCCTAAAATATAAGTGCAATTTCCATGAAACTTGGCACAGATATTCTTTAGCATAAATACATTTAAATAAGTACCTATGGTGTCAAGGGTCACGTGATTTTTTTGATGAAGTCACTAAAACCGAAAAATCGTGTATTTTTCAAAATTCAAAAATTTTGATTTGTTTTTGTTAAATTTGGCAATATAAGTGAACAAAACACGAAAATAAATGTAATTTATCCTGAAGTAAAAAAAAAAAAAAATTGGTTAAAATTTTTTTGTTTTTACCCCCCGGTGACAAAATTATCAAAACCCCCCAGCAGAGAATTAATTTGTCCACAAATTTGTCAGAAAATCTTTGTTATAGATATAAACTACAGGTCACAAAAATTTCAGCACCTAAGCTCTAAAGAGTCAGGAGATATTAACCCTATTAGGCCTTGGGAGGGGTGGATAACTTTTCTCGACGACAAGAGTAGATATTGAAACTCGGTCACAATTAATATAATTTCCTTTCCCACATATTCACAAATTTGTAATAAATTTCTATGTTTACTTTAGAAGTTATTGGTATAAAATAAAATTACAGTCAAATCCCTTTAAAATAACAATATGAACAAATGATGATATCTTTTTACTGGATACCTTATTTCACTTGAAACTTTGTACAGTAGTAGTATTTAACAAAATCTTTTAGATTATATCGGAATTTTCCCATTTTTCTGACGATTTCCCCGATCCTTCCATTTTTCTGTTTTTTCCGGTAAATTGCAGAAAATCCGGTGATTATTCAGGTATTTTCCCGACAATCCGGTGGTTATAAACACAATATTTGTAAGATACATTACTATTACACACTCTGGCAGAAACAGAACCTTAAAAATTCAATCGCATTGCATTTTATCGGACTTTAATCAAAGTACATATTTTACAGGGATTTCGACGTATTTTATGACGTCACCGACGTAATAATGACGTCATCAAAAAAATAATGACGACAGAATGTTCATATCAATGTGAGGTATAATTATTTGTGCCAGGTTTTAAGTTAAAAATCAAAAAAAAAAATCACAAAAAAAATCTCAAATTAACACCCATGGAGGAAACAGAAGCACTGATCACTTAAAATATTACTGTTTGACATAAAATATCTGTAATACATTCAAAAATAACCTTACTTAGTCTTTACTGATTGATTAACAATGGTTTTGAATTAATCTGTTGAGGAAAAAGGCCGGGGTAATATTTTCAGAGGACGTCTGGGCGCTAAAGAGCGCCACTAATCTTTGATTTGTTTTTATCATTGTGTTGCCTATAAATATTAAAATTCACCAATAGAACTGAAAAGTTATAAGCAAAAATTCGCGTTTGTGATTACAGTTGCATTACGTCATCGCATTACGCTCAATCGGTGTGTAAATACACCGATTGAGCGTTATGCGATGACGTAATGCAACTGGAGTCAGTCCAGCTAACTCGACCATTTTGAAGGTACTCTCTATCATTAAGAACTTAAATAATCGTTGAAATAATCAGTTTTAACAAACATGGACATAGAAATGGTAAAAAGTATAAAAGTACAAGAGTTGAATAATTATTTAAAGTTTAGTAATTAGGTAAAATGAAAGACGTGTTCTACGTACAACCTACTTTTTCCACCATATATGTCATTAGAAAGACGTCTAAATTACCGGAAAATGTTTTAACCGTTTCTTCTATTTTTTACGAAGAGTTAGTCTAAAAAACATCGCGTGATTTTTATTGTGCAGCACATTTCTAAAAATATTACAGAAATGTTTAATAAAAAGTTACAACAAATAGGCTATTATAAAGCTTCCAAATCATAACTATAATTAAGGACATTTTCAAGTTAGCAATACGCTGACAAAATTCGTGATTTATAAATAACAATTGTCATCAAAATTTTCTAAAATATTGCCAAATTAGGTCTAGAGTAAGGTAAAATATATTTCTTATGGCAAGCTAAAAATCAAAGAATAACAACAATAAAACTAAAAACGCACTATTCACTAATATTATATTTGCATAGGACGATATTTCAAATATACAGAAGCTCATTACACTGGACGAAATACATTCTAGACTGTTTACAACCCTTTTGTGCATCAAAAGCTCTTTTCTGCGATCAAAGTTTCTACAATAATTTTAGCCTCAATTTGTTCTTATACTGTTCTTATTGTCTGATAGTTTTAATCCTGGTTGTTTCTAAAATTAAAGAAACGCTTTCCCAACTGGGGGCTAATTCAGAGTGCTTAGAGCCTTCAGTTTACTTTTACTTTGTTAGAGCATGTTCTATCTAACCTTAGCATAGGTTCTTAAAGTTGTCTAGAAAAGTTAAGCCTCAGATTGTTCTCAGATTATTCTAACTTATCTTTTGCCCATTTCAGTCTCAATGTTCTTATAAAATTGTTCTTATAAAAAAAAGTGTATATCTATGTATACTTAGCCTGTACATTGTAAAAAACCCTCTGTTAAAATTTAACTCCTAAATAGTGCCTCGCAAACTCTAGGAATTGGTTGGCTAGTGTTATAATAAGTAATACCTGCTCACATTGGGTGCCCCCTATTTCCCCAACTGTTCCCCAACTGTTCTCCAAATGTGGGTTTGTTCCGTCGTCCGTGATGTGATATATCGTGGGTACTGGGGTAGCGGTATAAACAAGTTCGTTATCAAAAATGCTAACTTGGACCACCAAGTCGTAGAGGCATGACTTTCCTGTTCAGTGTCTCGTAACTTCTGTGTCTGAGTCTACGATTTACAACGTTTTCATCTTTTACGATGTATGGGAATCTCGTGGTATTGCGCGAGAATCAAAGTCTTCGAATCCAGCATATATTTATATCATAACATCTTTTCAAAAGAAAGAGACAAGATATCTGTAGCTAAGATAAACGTTTTTGTTTCTTAAGATTTAGTTTTAGTTTATTTAGATTTAATACTTTTTCCATTAAGGGATTGTTCTTCGGGTACGTTGGTGATATGTCTTTCTTGGTGACTGGTGATGTGGTTGGCTTGTTTGTTGATTTTCCTCTGCTGGTGTTGCTGTGGTTGGTGTGTCTTAACTAAGTATTGGTAATTCCACGGTCTTAGGCGAAGGATCAAAATGTGAAATGTTCCATGTCATGTTTTTATTTGTCGATGGTGCGGTTGCTGTAATCATAGATCCCTTGATGGTGGTGACGTAATATGGAAAATATCAAAATGACGACATTCTATTTTTCTTTCGTTGCTTTACTAATAATTGATTTCCGACTTGAATGGTTCGACGTTTTGCGATACTGTGGTTTGTCAGTGTATCCTTTCGATTTTTATTTAAAATTTCGATCATTAGTTGATACTTGGTGGTTTGTATCTGGAATAGGAAGGTGTGATAGTACATGTTTAATTGTTCTTCAGAACATCATTTGTGACGATGCAATTTTGGACCTGTGTTTCGATATGCGGAAAGAAATTTGTACCATTCTTATTCCATATATTTCTCTTCAATGTAAGCTGCACGAGTAGCTTTCATTAATGGGCGGTTGAAACTTTCTACTTGGATATTGGACGCTGCTTTATTCCTGAAGCTTTCATAAATGTTTTTACTTCTTCTGACTGAAATGGCGGTCCATTGATTGAAATAATTGTACTTGGATTACCATATATTGCGCAAATCTTTTGTAAAGCAATAACCCAGCTAACACAGGACGAAAAATGACGTCCTCAAGACGTCTCTACGACGTCGCGACGTCGTAAGGACGTCTTGAGGACGTCATTTTTGAAATTGTGTTAGCTGGGAATGACTTTAGAAGCAAATGTGCTTCTTAAAAATTCGATATCTGGATAACGTAAGCGTTTGTCAATAAAGACTAATACGTACTTTAGTTTTGCTAACTGGAAGTGGTCCCGGATAATCTATGTGCAAAGTGTCCCAAACGATATCTGGAATTTCTAATGGTTCAATTTGTTTTTGAGCTGCCAGTTGCTTGGCATGAAATGTGGTTTGTAATGGCGTTTTCAATTTGTTTGTCCATATAAAAAAAAGATATTTTAGTACATACCTAAGTGTCCAATCTTAATAGCATCAGATACCTAAGTGTCCAATCTTGATAGCATCAGATTGTTGTTTAGCTTCCAAAATAATTCGAGATGCTTTTAATATAACGTTATGCTGGTAGTTGCCTGTCAGCTCGCTTCTGATGGTACGAAATCTCTTTAGTAGGTTAATGTCACATTCTTGTAAACGATGATGCTTCTGAGACTCGTTCAAGATTTGCCAGTTATTTTGTGCATTTAGCTGTTTCAAGATTGTAAGCCAAGGATCGTTATCGGTTTCTTGTGCCACTTGACTAAGCGTGAATGCATTGGGAATAACGAATTTAGATACCATGTTTACATATGTATCAATGTAACTAACGAGTTGGTGTTTTATTGTATCAGGATGACGGAGAATGTAATTTAAAATGTTTTCTTCGCTGCGGACATGTTGCGTGGTAAAGCTGTAGGCCTTGTAGTTTTAATGTCATTCTTTCGATTCGTAATTGAAATGTTGAATTAGGGTTGTTGAACAGATTAATAAGTGCTTTATGGTCATTGAAGGTGGTGAATGCTCTTCCTAATAAGTATAAGGGGTTACGTTTACATGCATGTACTATACTGAGTGTTTCTCTTTCAATTGGACTATATCGTGTGTCTGTATCGGTAAGTGATCTAGATGAGTAACTTATAACTTGGATATCCTTCTTTCCTTTTGGACGTTGTAACAAAAAAGAAGACACTCCTACTGGACTTGCATCACAATAATCAAAGGTGTCTTTAGAATCTTCGAAATAAGAAATACGGATATCGGTTGACAATATGTATATTTATTTCTGAAACAAATTCTCACATGCTTCAGTCCATGAAAATTTAATATTCTTCTTTGTAAGAGCTCGAAGAGGTGCTGTTAATGTACTGTAATCTGGAATGCAGACAACTTCTTATTGTCCTTTAGTCTACCGGTTGGTTCAATGACTTTAACGCTTCAATTTTGGATTCACTGGGTTGCATACCGTCTTTCGAAAAACCGTAGCAATAAAATTCAAGATGTTCTTTGTCGAAGATACACTTCTTTATATTAAGTGTGACATTTTTCTCTTGTAGTCGAGCAAGAACTCTTGCAAGTATCTGATCATAATTCAAAGGACGCTGGCCTAATATGAGAATATCGTCAGCTATGTTTATAGCTCCATAAATACCCAGTAAAATATTAGTATGAAAATTAGTTATGTATCGAGATTCTGGGACTAGATCTAGTTGGTAAAATGCACTGCCAAGTTCTAACTTGATCAAAACAAATAGCACCTTTTAATTTTACTAGTAAATCGTCAACTGTTGGTGTAGGGTATTTGGTACGACAAATAGCAGTGTGGGTAGTACGCAAGACTTACCATTTGGTTGATCCATGGTGTATTCTCGTTGGTGATATCTTCGATTATGTCTTGTGATTAAAGGTAATCAAGGTATTTTTTCACTTTTCTTCTTATTGAAAATGGAATTCTACGTTCTCTTTGTTGTACAGCAGGTGTCGATGTGTAACTTGATTTTTATATCTTTGATTTTACCTATTTTTCCTGAAAATACGGTGTATGAGTAGTGTAAAATTAATGGTTCGAGTCTATCTGGTACATTTTCAATAATGTTATCACAACCCTGCATATGTTTAACTGTAGCACTACTCTGGACAGTTTAGTTCAATTTCACTATTGCGTGATGATAAATTTTTGTTATCGGTGTCAACAATGTTGAACTATAATGGATGTTTTTTCCCCTGACTTGTTTACTGATCACGACGAATGCAATTTCTAAAATTGGTGACTTTTGACCATAAGTGAGTAAGGTGGTATCTGTTTTCTTAATTTCAATCGGTTTTATTCTGTTTAGTATCTTTAAAGTTTTGACATTTATTATTTTTAGAGCTGACCCTGAATCAATCAAAAATTACCTCAATGCCAAGATTTACATTTAACTCACGTATGCCTTTCACAGATTTATATGTGTCAACTTCATGCAATAAAACAGAAGAACGTTTAACTGAATCAGATTTCAAAGTACAAAATTCCTCTATGTCAGTATGGGCATTTGAGCTAATATTTACCGTCCATAATAGATGTATCTTTTTATCACCATATTCCTTTTTCTGTTTTTTAATACGTGAATAAAAGTTCTTTAACCACAACAGCTGACATTTTCGTGGCCTATTCACTTTAAAAAAATCCCTAGCCATTGATTTCCAATCAACACATCTTTTATAGGAATTGTTTCTCGCAATGAGTTCCATTTCTCTTACGTTCTCCTGATTATCTACACCAGTTGGTTTACTTCGACTACATCCTGTGTCTTCTAGAATGTCCAGAGGCGGACTCAGAGCATGCTTTTACCTAGTCAAAGCAATAGAATGGAGATTAAAAGCATTCTCAAACTCATTAATTTTTAATTGATTTTGTATGATAATGGGTCTTTAAAGAACCGTTATCATACAAAAACTATTAAGAATTAAAACGTTTAGTTCTTCATCGTGTTGTTCTGACTAGCGCTGGATCCGCCACTGATGTTTAGTGCTCTTTTACTTTTACATTCTTAACATCGGTCACTCTTATGCTTTACCACGGTTTGATGTCTTGAAGGGCGCACAATTCTTTTGGAAAATCTCCCTACTCTTTCCTAAAGACAGGCAAGTTGTCTATACGACTTTGTCAAAAGTCGAAGTTGAAGCTATCAGAAAATTTGTTCAGGGCACAAAATTTACTATTCCTTCTGAAATCTACAGACGTCAAAATAAAATCGTTATTGATATTAAAATACTGTAGTAAAACTTTCCGCACATTTTGAGTTTATGATATTGTAAACGGGAACACAAAGAACTGAAGGAAACTCAGGGCACTTCATTCTGGAAAATATTATACAAACCAAAAGTTTGTGAACGTCAAACTAAATTTAGCCTACCTAATAGACCGCTTCGCTAACGCTCCGCCTGGTCTATCACCACTAGTCCAATTTTTTTTTTTTTTTTTTTTTTTTTTACATATAACGTATAATTTATTTATCCCGTGGGATTTTTCCTCCTTCTTGGAGGAGCAGCCAGTTTCATTATATTCACAAATTGTTTTTTTTTTGTTTAAATAAATAAATAGAGAAAGTAAAAAAGATTATATAATACAAAATTAGTTAATTTTGCTTAGAGATTCACTGACGTAGTCACTAGTCCAATTTTGCGTTCACAGTGTTCCAGTTTTCTGTAATGCTGACGCTTGCGCATTCACCAAACAAAAACAAGGTGGTCCTAGTATTACCGAGAACGCATAAAGTATAGCAGTGGTGGTAGACCAAGTGAAGTGCAAAGAAAGCGGTCACTGCACAAAATCCAGCTGTATCCGGACCTTCATACAGCCCGTCTACTCCCGTATTCCGTCCGTATACGTCGGCATTAGGACAGAATGCTCGCATTCTGTCTTAATACAGACGAATACGGACCGAAAAAAAGTCCGGATACAGTTGGACTTTGTGCAGGTATGAAAATTAATCTGCGCATGCGGTTTTGGACCATTTTTGGAGCTTAAAATGGCCATATCTCATTAACTAGAGTTGCAAAATGGACATATGATACCTTTTTTTCATCTACTCGCCAAGCCTGATCGACTGAAATAATAAGTTTTCGTATAAGCATACTTTGAAAAATGACTTTTGTACGGGACCCTTACTCTTTGTTACCCTCTTATAGAAAGGGGCCTGTGGACCACATGCCACTTCCCCAGACCACCCACCTCCGATTTTTGTAAATCACAATGATGTACCTAAGTCATGAGCATAATTAAAATTTCTCCCTAAAAAGGTGGCACCTTGCTCAAAATTCACCTGGCCAATATGCCAGTTTAGCCAATAGTAGGTCGTGTGGGAGTGTGTCAAAGGCCTTAGAATGGTCCATTAACACCGTTCCTAAAATTCCTGCTGAGTCAAGACATTCCTGCCACTTCTTAAGCATGCGCATCAGGGTATGCTGTGTACTATGTTTTGAACGAAAACCACACATTAGGGGAGATAAGTTGTTTGAAAAGAAGGCTTCAATGTGTTTCGCATTGGGAGTAAGCTAAGGGGACGGTAGTTAGATTTCAAGTTTTGGTCCTTGTTCTTATGAGCTGGCACTACATCAGCAAGTTGTAGCTCACTAGGAAAAACAGCTTGATTAATGACGTTGTTGTTAATAAAGTTATTGTTATGTTAATTGGACTTCATATGTCTGTTTGACAGGCCAATCTGTCAATTATACACCCAGCGGAGCCAATAACAAATTTGTGCCGTTTTGACGTCACTTATGGAGTATTCCACGCTGGGCAATCGGTATTTGTAGCGAAACGTAAAGAAAAAAATATATGATTTGCAAAAATACAAGTTTGTGACAGGAAAATCTAGAAATGAACGTCCTGAGTATAATACGTCAATAATGTCAATATTGTTCTAAAATCTTAATTACGTCATCATTTCGTTAATGATGACATTCAATATGTTGAAATCCCCTGAAAAAGTGTAGTTTAATTAAAATCATATAAAATCCATAATAATTAAGTTTTTGTAGTTCAGTTTTCGGCAGAATATTTTTCCGCTCTTTGGTATTCCTGTAAATTCCGGATTTTCCGGTAATAATCCCGGTATTTTACCAACAAAATGAATTTATAATCCCAGAATTTGTGTATTATATATTGAAGTTTCTACACAAATTCTGGGATTATAACTCCAGTTTGTTTGTAAAAGACCGGGAATGTTACCGGAAAATCCGGAATTTACAGGAATAGTAAAGAGCGGAAAAATAGGGAAAAGTTTTAGAAAAATCGGGAAATATTTTATATTATCCGATGTATCTTCCGATTAACTACATCTGTGCTAAGTTTCAAGTGAAACGACTGATATCTATTAACGCCTAACGTCTAAAATAAACATGGAAATTCAATTCAATTCAAAAAATGTGCGGGAAAAGAAAAAAATATTAAAAGTCACAAAGTGTCAACGTCTAATATCATTTTCAAAAACAGTTATCTCAAAAATGTCAGAAGGGGAAGCACATTGCACGTTGTGCCTCCTCCCTCAGGCTTTTAGGTATGGATGAACGCCATGAGTAATCTATGACATAAACGTTAATATGCTTCTGGCGGACTTATATAATTGACAGCAAGCTAACGTCACATGACCGAAGTGGTATGGCATTTATACAAGCGCATTGAGCGATCGTAGTCATCATCATCATCTTGAAACATCTTTCGTATATAAATATACATAATGTGACTCACTTGAGTGAAAGAAAAAAATATAAAAAGTAATATAAGAAGCAACATAGGCAAAAAAAAAATAATCACAAAAACAACGAGTCTTTATTTAGCTGGATAGATCTTCTGCGTTCTCGTTTTGATTTCGTAATCTTGCTTGATTTTCCTCCGTTGTAATCCTTAGTTTTACACTTAACGATACTTGAACATATATTTTACATATACGTAGGTAGCTAGGTAGCTAGCGTCTATTAAATAAATGTGTCGAGGCAAAGTCTTTTTAAGAGTCTAATATATATATAATACAACTACAGTACTTCGTTGTATGGTATGTAAATTGGATGACTATGTCGTGACCACTTTGCTTCGGTTATTTCCAATTCAAACGCATAATAGTAATTACATATGATCAATCCTTAGACTCGTTCCCACGGACTTTCGTCTTTTTTTTAAAGTTTTTTTCATATAAGGACGGGAAGCTTTTATAGGCGACGTTTTGTCTCCTTTATAAAACAACAAAATATTTATAAAGTAGGTATTTTATTAGTAAGTATTATAGCACTCAGCATAAAAACTAAACAAAGTTTCACAACTATCTGCAATCATTAATGACGTCATATTGTATTTTTCTTGAATCCGGCTGTCATTACATTCGCAAAATTATCTGCCGGTTGAGTAATGCTTCAAGATCAAAATTTACAGGGTATGCCACAGAACAAATAAAGATTGCGATTATGGATGCGAATTTCTGTTGCTCTCCTCCGTTTCGACAACTGGAGCAATTAAATTTTCCAGATTCATATCCGCATTTTTTTATATTCTATTACTTGTGCAAAATTATGGCGTCATTAATGAAATCATGTTGCACATATCTGTGGTGTAAATATTCGTTACCATTGTGGTCTCTGCGATTTATGAATCTTATTTTCTTGAAAGCACTCCATCTTAGTGGTCAGGATTTTTGAACGTCTTTATGGAGACGTTGAAAAGTATTTAACCATGGCACTTCCAGGAGACGTCTCTGAGACTACTTGTCAATACGTCAAAAAGACGTATTAGAAGCGTCTTTAGAACTTAAATAATACGTCTTTGATTAAAAAAAAAATAATAATTTTGTTATATCATTTATAATCGAATTATTTGCCCGAACCAATATATACAAATGTCTTAGATACTTCTTATATACGCACCGAAACGTTTAAAAGATGTTTTTGCCGAGACGGATTTTAAACGTCTTTTTGGAGTCGTTGAAAAATATTTTACCACATCACCTCAGCACATTTGAATCTTGAATGGCGAACTGGAATATCACGTCTTTAGAGATCCACCAATCTTCATATAAAGCCATTGAAATTTAATGATTTTGCGAGTCTTAATTTTAATGGTGTGACTAGTATAACCATGTTATGAATCCGCATCTGGGTCCAGATGCAGATTCAGAGCATGCTATTCCTTAGTCACAGCAGTAAAATGGAGACTCAAACTAATTAATTATTAATTGATTTTGTATGATAATGAATACTCATCATCGTACAAATAGCAATTTTAAGAATTAAGATCTTCATTTGGTCTTTCTAGAGCTGGATCCGCCACTGATACCGGGATAAGTACTATTAGTTTATAAGGCAAAAAGTGACAAATTACAGAGCACTAGTGCTCTGTAATTTGTCACTGTCATTATGTCATTAACCTTGCTTAAATTTCTATGGACCTGACCTAAATATTACGAGACATAATTCGATTCCAAAGCATTTTTTATCTTTCCCTGATCTATTTGATTCTTTTGAAATCCATATAAAAATTTTGTATCACCTTTCAAAGTATCAGAAAGAGACAAAATGTGACGAGATTGATGTTGCGTAAGACGAACTGCGATGGCATCGACGTTGTGTGAGACAAAATAAGATGGGATTGACGTTGTGTGAGACAAAATGCGAATGGATCGACGTTATATAAAACAGAATGTGTTGGGATCGACGTTGTGTAAGACAAAATGCGATAGGATCGACGTTATACAAGACACTATGAGATGGGATCGACGTTGTATGAGACATTGAAACACGTCTAGGGATCTTTAACACATGATTCTACAGTAATTTAAAATGGTTTTGTTGAACTCAATACCTTTAAATTCACTCGGTATAGGTAAGGGAGATAGCAAAGCACCTTCAGAATCTAAAGCGAAAGGAAGCATGCGGATTAGATGACTTACCACCAAACCTTCTGAAAGATGCCGCAGTTTCGATTTTCAAACCTGTAGCATATATAATTAACCTCTCGTTATCAACTACCCCGTTCCAGGAATAAAGAAGTTATCCAAAATTATAGCCATCTTCAAATCAGGAAAGCTCTCTGAATGCAACAACTACAGGCTAATTTCAATTCTATCTAGCCGGTCAAACATTCTTGAGTTGTAAATGGTCAACTATATTGTTTAACTCATACCAGTATGGATTCAGAACTAAACGTTCGACTGAGTTAGCAGCAACACTACTCGTTGATGATATTCAACACCGTCACTGATGCTAAATAGGGAAATTGAATGATGTTTTTTCTCCTTTATAAGATAGTGATGGCTAGCTAGCTGAGGTATCATATTATTAGAGCTGGCTTTCTGTCTCAGCCTCTTTCTTTCTGATAGCAGTTCCAGGCCAAAACTTAAATATATCAAATGGATTCTGAAACCTATTCCATCTTATAGAGCTTTTCAAAAGAAAAAAATGAGGAGTTAAGCAAGTCTTTACGATTAACTGCTGCTGAGTTACGAACATTTCAAAATTCGTAAGTTTACCCCTTTAATTGACAATTTATTCCTACAAATTACGTCTGAGTTAATATAGTCAATGGCACCATGGAATATGATAAAATTACCAGAACAGGGGTAGGTTTAAATGTTAATATCTTTTGAATAACAAAAGGGATCATTACAAACCTTTGGATATTAGGCAAACATGGCCCTTAAATTTAAAAAACGAAAAAATTAAGTTATTTACAATAATACTAGCGTTTCCATGGTAACGTCACGTCTTCCAAAAGTGCTAAACTGTTTATTGTAGCACAGAGACTCTGACTCTCTGGGGTGGCTGTTTTTCATAATCCGCTTGTTTTTTTATTTCCATGCTCTGTAATCAAGTTGAAAACAGCCATTGACAAAGCGCTGCATTTTCGGGGCATCTTAATAAACCAAAATGAAAATAACGTTGTTTTAGATATGTAATTTCATAATGTCATGAATCTTCTTGCTTTTGTGTTCGAGTCTTCGCTGCTTCATTTTGCCCACAATGTTTACATCCATGTTTGCTGACTCAGCGGTATTTCCGTAATGTATGCAATCGAAATTAAACAATGAGCTCATGCGGTGCCAGGGCTCTTTCCAGTTTCCCTTAAAAAACGTTAAAAAATCAAAAGGGCCCTGGGGACGAGGTGAGAACATTGGCTATTAACCTTATTGCATGTTTTGTTTCACATGAAGTGATTGTACCTTACCTTAGAAGTACTGCCCCATGCAAGTTAGCATAAATTAAATATGGTTTAAAAGAAGCATAGTATAATGATACAAGTGAGGCGTCATCGACTTATACATGATTCCGAAAACCTAAGAGATTTTATTATTCACAGTAAATTTGTGTTTTCCCGTTACCTTTTTCGTCAAGCGTTAAGATACATCTCCATTAGGCGATTTTTGTGAGCTCGGAAGCCGGCAACTGAGCGCGGCGCATTGGCGCTCAATCTCCATTTGTATACTTTGTAATTGAGAGCCTATTTTAAATACAAAAGAAAATTAATTCCTTAAAATAAACACAGCTGCCTTTCTTGCAGAGTTTTAATTTGATTGGCAGTTAATCAAGATTGACATCATAATTCGCATGGGATCAAAATAAAAGTTCAACTTGATTGAACTCCCACAGCGACCAAGCTTCTCGGTTCATAACAACAAATTATTGCGTAATGTATTAACTGTGCATGCCTATAACTAATCACTGGCGCTCGAGCGCACAAAAAACTCGCCTAATTGAGATTCGCCTTTACTCCTAGGAATAGCGTTGAAGCTACGCGATTTATGAGACAATTATCAATTACCAAATACCGAAAGTTGTCAACTTGGCTAGAGCAATGAAAGAAAGGATTTACCGTTTTATTTTGGTTTAAGGAGAGTTTAATGTCTTTGAACCAGTCAACTAGAAATTTAAGTTCATTATCCTTGGTCTTAAAACCATATAGGACGCAATCTATACTTTAGCCTTAACAATTTATATTTATGTGCAATAAATTTACGTATTATTTTTTTATCTCTATCTGCCTACTTATTCGACCGAATCTTTTACTTGACGCGGAATAAATCTTTATGTTTATTGAAGGACATTGACAAACCGTCCCACTTAGCAGGGTCCCACTCATCCAGGATCACAGTTAAGCGGAGTTTTTTAGCCTGGGCGAGTAAGGGAAATCCAATGGAACAAGAATAAATCTGCTCCACTTAAAAAGTCCCACTTATCTATGGTCCCAATTAACTAGGTCCTACGGCATATATTTGAAATAAAACAACCTAGCTGGTAGTAAGTCCTGCGGCTAGCTGGGAAAGCCACGAATACACGAAAGAAGTCTTTGTTAAAATTATCTTTGTAAGATTAGCCCCATTCGCATATATAATTCGAAGTATTGCCTCCCAAATAAATATAGTAGATATAGTAAATACTCATTGATCGTCTGATCATTTGCAATCCCCCCTTCCTGGATCTTGTCGTATTTTATTTGTTTGAGTAATAAAGACAATGTGATATGAAATCTTCCGAAATCTCTCAAAAATTTGTATTGAAAGTAATTTATTTCAAGTAGCTCAATAGACTACAGTCGTAGATTTTAGTGTATCCGGAAGCATAGGAATCATATCTTAGCGTAATCAGAGCCGTATTTCGCCAGCGTTTCGGACTCGCACTCTAAAGAACGACTTGAAGCCTAGTAGTTCACACGTGAAAAGCAGTGACTATATACTTTTCTTAATAGAAGAGAGCGTATCGCATTGTGCATATGAATTTAAAGAGAAACGATAAAATGCCGAAGTGTTTACGGATTTCCGTAAAAGTGAGAGTTAGGCATTTCAGGAGGTGGGTTCGTCGTTAATGCATACCAAGTTGGTGGGATAAAATCAATTTTAATTGGGATAATCGTATCGTTGTTTATTTTGGAATACGTTATTATAAAGATGTAAAAATTGCAGCCAGCCATGTCCATTCGATGCAAACACGCTTTGCATGCATTCTTTGGTTTGGCGTTATTTTTCCTTACTTGGATTTACACTGCACAAAAGATAATGTTATATCCTTTAACGATTTTATTACACATCCTGAATCTGGAGTAGTATTTCATCAGATTGTATGATGAAATTATTAAATTATTAAGTTTTGTTTACCATCTTATACTTTTTTCTTAATATGTATCTGATTTCTTTAACAGTGGAATCAAAGACTTTTTTTGGAGAAAATCAATGTAACCTCTGCAGATCTATATTTTCTTATTCGCTTTTATGTTTGATAAAGTTCATGTGGCCATTCCAATCTAGTCTTTCATAAGCTCAAAAAAAAGAAAATTATTAGCTGTTGTTCTCTTTATTGCTGTTTTATCTAATTTCAATATTTACATAAGGTTCCAATATATACAGCCAAGGTTCTCCATCTGACAGGTAATTACAAATGAATCTCCTAAATTCGTTGACAAAGTTAAATTTCACCTGCCCTCACACGACCAAGATTGACCCCTCAAAGTTTCTTAGATGTTATTTTTAAAATTCTGGACGGTAAGCAACTTTCTTCAACTATTTAAAAAATGTATTAAAAAGACCAACTGTAGAGCGAGAAAATAGTAGCTATTATCCAGATGGGTTTAAATAACATATTTGACTAAAAATTCAAACATATTTAAAACTTGATGATAGTTATTCGTATTATTGTTTGCATTGCACAGAATTAGTATTATCCGATTCTACCTATATACCATGACTTGACTTGACTTTTAGAGAAAATAGTTGCAGATTTTCTGTAAATCTCAAATAATCATATGAACTTCTGACCAAGGACCTAGGTAAATGACTGTCACATCATGATGATTTTTACCCCATAATTTGCCTTCAATTAACAAATATCATAATAGATTGTAGGGTCAGATTAAATTCTTATTAATATCTATTCAATATTGAATCTATAAAGGTATTTCAAAACATTATTTTAAGTCCGATTCATTATCGAAAGTCTGATTTGTTGATAATTACTTACGTGGATCTAGAACACTCTTTAGTTTAGTCTTAGCAAGAAAATGGAGATCGAAAAGCATCATTTTTAATAGTTAATTAGTTTCAGTCTCCATCTTGATGCTCTAAGGATTCGTCTTAAAAAATTCGCTTCACAATTCGCTTCATTTTCACCTTAGATGAAGTGTTATTGTGCATACACAGTATGCACAATAACAC
>JAUCNQ010158333.1:1721-15971 GCA_032352715.1 Bougainvillia muscus | reverse complement strand
ATTTCTTGACAGCACTGCACAGCGCTGCACGAACAGCTCTGACACCGCTGCATTTCTTAACACCGCTGCATGAACAGCCCTACATTTCTTGACAGCGCTGCATTTCTTGACAGCGTTGCATTTAGCAGCGCTGCATTTAACAGCGCTGTATTTAACATTGTTTCACCGCTGTTTTTACAGCACTCGAGCAAGTGATTACTGCTGCTAAGACGGCGCTGTTTTGCTGTATTCTACAGCACAATACCAATATCTTAGACAGTGATGTAATGGTGCAGCGGTCCCTTTTTCGCTTGGGACGCCACAAATGATTTAATTCTAGAGAATAAATTACATATATATGTAGAATATGTAGCTGACGAGTGACATTCGAATGGACCGCCTACAAAATTCGTTTTACAAATGATACCATTTTTTTCACAGTAGAAGTGTCTTAATCCTTACTATAGTCTGCATAAAGGCTCCTTTTGTATGAAAATTGATAATACGATAGTTGAGAATTGCAATAGAATTCTCATACAAATTTTGAGGACGGCCCTGTGGCGACCCTGTGTGACTTTTAATAGACAAGTACTTATAAAAAAAAATCAGTAATTTCAAACAAGTAAGAAAATTTTGAAATCAACTGTTAAAGCATGTCAGTCACAACTGGAACGTAGGTTGATACCAGTATCCCTGTAGCTATATTTTGTCATAATCGCTCAACCCTACAATGATAAATGCCACCCTTCTCCCCCACCCCTTGTATTAAGCACCTAAGAGTAAATTTTATATAAATTTTCTTCTTATGGATTAAAGTGACCTTTTCAGATGAACCCTTATTAAGAGGCACAACTGCGTATGACATTCTTTAAGAACCGTCCAGATAATTCGTATTGTAGTACGAAACATTTTTATCCCAGAAGAAGTGTTTTTGTGCATACTAAGCATGGACAAAAACACTCCTTCTGTATGGAAATTGTTACGAATTACAGGTTGATTATATATTATTTTCATTACAGACGTATATCAACCTGAAGAAATGGATGTAAAACCAGATCCTACAAAAGTTGCAATTCAGGTTGGAGATGTTATTTTTTAAAAACAAAAGTTTTCCTTAGTATTGATTATATCCTGGTTATTGACTGTACTACACTTTTTTTGTTTTATAAGCAACCAATTTGTTATAGGTTGAAGCAGGGATTTGGGTAAAAAACTTAGCAATTCCTTATCAACCAGTTCACCTAAAATTCACATAAAGATAATCTGCTAAGAATGAATCCTGGGCCCAGTTGTTCGAAACTGGATTAAATATGGATTAGCTTAATCTGGTATTCCAGTGATTGGTTAAAGTCAGATTTACACATTGTTTTTTTTATAAGAAACAAGTTTTCTAAGAAACATCTAATAAACATTGCAGGCTGAAAAAGCTAAATTGTTAAGAAACATCCAGCCTGAAGCCCAATCATGTGTTTCTTATAAAAAAATAACGTGTAATACTGGATTAAGCTACCTTAAGTGGATTAATCTTTGTGCCGATTAATTTCGCGTTTGCCGGATTTTGGATTTTTAGTGTGGATTTAATTTCGCGGATGTCCAAACTTTGTGTTATTTTGCACGGATTTAATGGACATATATTACATAATTTAGTGGATACATCACCATCTTTTAACATAGATGCTGAAAAAGTACGAAAATTTGGTTCAAGAGTTTGGTTCATGGACGCCGATTTTTGAGATTTTTGCTCATATAAATTTTCCCAGATACGATATTTTGGATATTTTGCGCAGATTTAATTTTGCGGATAATCCCAAAACCCGCGAAAGCCTCGAAAATTAATCTGCACAAAAGTTAATCCACTTAAGGTAATCAGTGTTTAATCCATGTTCGATGAACTGGACCTTTAGCAAGTCTTTATTAAGGCTGATATTTCAACTTTGCCTTATAAGCCACGATCCCAACTATAAAAAGAGCTCTAGAAAGCAACTTTCGTGATACATAACATAGATCTAAGTGAACTCGATTGTTTCTCGTGTTTTAAGGCCTGGCCAGTTTGAATCGAAAAAGTTCCCTCGAAATTTCCCTGCTGTTTTCAAGTAATTAGGGTTTTAAATTGACTGAATCGTGTTTATCGTGTGTTAAAGATTTTGTTATTAGATAGACATTTTTATTTAAATTTCGACGAAAACCTTTTATTTCTAAGTCAATGATACCATTTATATCAAATAGTGGCCTGGTGCATAGTAGTACACGATGTAAGTCGATAACGTGTCTGAATCGTTTAAATCATCGTTGAAATGGGGTTATAATTGTACGAAAATAAGATTATTACAAATTGATGATATATTTACGTGTTCTCAGACTACTGTAATCACGTAAAAAGAACACTTACATATTATATTTCCCTTTCACTAAAAGTTTTTTTCTCTAAACGAGAAATATCGAGCGAGTTACAAAAAGTATGTTATAAGTCAATACAACCAAAATTAAAAAACAAGCTACATTAGTTAAGGTTGTTGTATATCCAGTGGGTATCAAAGTCATCACAATTACGTTACAATGTCTTCTTTTGACATTCGCACAAAAATGGCGACTTGATAAAAGCCGTTACAAGTAACAGTTTAACATAAAACTTTAAAAAAATTGCTAAATGGGCGAATTGATGAAATATATTCATTATAAACTATTTGGTACTTTTGTTAACCATGTATGTACTACTAGGAAGTTTCATATAGACTGTAAGGTTTAATAACTTAAATGACGGCGCTACTGCAATCGTAACAGTGTACTGGTAAATACTGGATGGATTACATTGTCACGCTAAACTTACTAAGCATTGAGTTTCTGATGTACAAGTTCCTTGAATTGTGTTTAGCGCGACAAACATCTGACGTCAAGTCTAGTTAGTAATATAATCTTTAAGGGACATCTAGAGTGAATGAATAAATGAGTTGAAATTTTGACTTGAGAACGACACAGTCAACAAGCTCCGATATATCGTCACAAAAATAAAACTATTGTTTTGAATGACCTCCGTAATTTGAAGTTTCTTATACTTACTACCTTAAAGGTATAAATATTCAAGGGTATTAGATTTCGCGATTTTCGCGAATTTTGTTCAAATTCGCGAAAATTAGTACCTGCGAAATAATATCGATTTTCTCTATTCGTGAAATTAAATACCCGTGAAATTTAATTAATCTGTTTTTCAACATAGAAAACTATAGTCAAAGTGGATTGAGGGAAGTGGGTGACACTGGACGAAGCTCATAAGATTTATTTGACGAAAATAAGTTTAATATCTAAATATTTTTCTGAAATATAGCTATTTATGATATTCGAAAGACTATTTATTATGTACTCGCGAATATATATACCTTTAAGGTAGTTAGTAATAATATTGCTACAATACAATTAATCTTAATTCTTATGTTAGACACCACTTAGATATATTCATTTTAAATGGGTAAGAAAAGTCTATGAAAATAACACAAAAATATGCGTTGCTTGAAGTTGGAACAACATTTAACAACGTTTTAAACAACATTTCAGTAAATTTCTTTCTAACTTTGACCATGGTCTATCTCCAGCATCAAATGTTATAATGAAAGAAACTCAATGTGATTTCGAGTTAATTATCCAGTTAGGCAGTTGAAGCCTTCATCGATTTTAGATCTTTTAAACAAAAGAATGCGTAAAAAACGTCCTAAAGATTCGATCATTCTACTGTTCCAACTTTATAATGTGCTGTCAGTCAGCATGAAGTTAATGGAGATACGCCTCTTTAAGTCACCTTTAATGCTAGATGATTATCTTTGAAACTCTTATTCATCGTCACTTTCATCACTGTCACTATCGTAACTATAGATATGAGGTGTCTTTCTTTTTCAAACAATATTTACACCGGGACAAATGAGAACAAGTCAGATCAGCTGTCTTGCAGGAGGAAGACTCTCATAACCAGTACTGCATTTGCAATTTACTAGATTTTAAACTCTGTCTGGTGCCAATTCCTGGTTTAGCCATTTGATTTTTGGATCGTTACCATCAATTGACCAGCCGTGATCAAGAAAAGAAAGAAGCCCATACACAGGTGTTGTTGCATGCCTCCAAATATACATCTGCAATTACATTCATTTGTATGTTGTATCAGCTCATCTTTAGTTAAAGACAAGGCTTCTTCTACGCTTTTAACTCTTTTAAAAAGGTGGCGGATCCAACTTTAGTCAGAGCTTCACGATAGAGAGCAAGAAGCTTTAATTATTAATAACTGTATGTACGGTGATGGCTCTTTAAAGACCATCGCCAAGTATAAAGTAACTATAATTAATGACTTGAGAAGAGCTTTGAGCATGTTCTGAATCCGACTTGAGTAGGTCACCAGCATTAAAACAAAAAAAATATGCTGACATTTATCCTTTTTTGCAATCGTGTAGCGAGGCTTTGGTTTACTAATTCTTCTCCTTCGCCTCCATGAAAAATGTCCCATTTCTATTACGGTGCCATTTCCTCAAAAAACAATCCTCCGCATAGATTATCAACATGCAACGTGCTTCATGTGCTTCCAATATTGTTAGATAATAATCAGAATGGTGCACCGTTAGATCTAACATGCAAGTCAGATATGCGTCAGGAATCCATGATTTCAGTAAAAATTTCTTTTTCTCTTTTAACATTTTTTAAAGTTAATACTACAAAGAATTAAGGAACATTCTCTAACTAGTTGTCCAGAGAGGAGACTTGCAAAAAATTGACCCAAAGGATGCAGTAGAAAGCTTTTTACAGTCCGAAAACAGTCCAAAAAGGGCTGAAAATCAGGTGTTTTTTCATAAGGTGGATACGGTCTTAAAACACATCATCGAAGTTCCAATTTTCAATAAATATACCCTACATACCTTCATGTTGTTGGGAACACTTTCAAAGTTCGTCCATATTTATTTTTTCTAGTACCTTTAACGAGAAAAAACACTGCACTCAGTGTTGACATTTTGTTAGCACATACCAAAGATGCTAACACATCCTCTCTTCATAGCGTACAAAATAAAAAACATGTTTTACATACATATATTTCAACTTTGTTGAAATTTTTAAATATTTAAGGAAATGGGGGTTCATATAAATCAAAATTTACTTTTACTCTCCATCATACCTTTTTACCTAATTTGTTAAAATGCAATGTTATTAATAGAAATTACAAACACAATATAATCAAAACCTTTGACCATTTCAAAAGTCTTTGCTTCTGATATTGTTTTTGATGTACAATATGAGTATCAATTCAGATGAAGTGTTATTGTGCAACAATGTATGCACAATAACATTTCATCTGAGATGAAAAGTATTGATCTAGATTAAAATAATTATCGATAAGTAAATGATAATTTACACAATTCAGACACGTTATCGATTCTCATCGTGTACTACTATACTCCAGATTACCAAATTACCAAATTATCTAAATCGTATCATTTGCTTATAAAGTAAACATTTCTATCAAAATATTTGTTAAAAAACAGTCATCTAATAACAAAAATCGATATACACGATACAGTCAATTTAAATCCGTAATTACTCGAAAACAGCAGGTACATTTCGAGGGAACTTTTTGATTTGTAATAAGTAAGTTGCGAACTTGAACTCGCACCAAGATTTTCTTAGATCAATGTTATGTATCATGACGTGACACAAACAAATTGCTCGGATCGTGGCCTATTAGCAACTCCAAGCTGAATCAAAAAGTGAGTTGCTTCAAAAATAAAAATCGTGTATGACCTCGCTTCAAATATTTGCTTTAATTCTTTTAATTTTCTCCGTAGTACAAGTGTAATTGTGCATACAAAGTATTTTGAGACAGTTACTAAGGTGTGTCATCAATTCGATTTGTGTTGATGGGAATATTTCAATAACGTCTCATCCTGGGAAAGTTAAACCTTTTTAATCATACTAAAATCGAGTTTATTTAGTGTCAGTTCGACTACTTCGTGTAATAATATATATTAATGGTTAACACAGCAACAGAGGCAATGCAGTACTTGAATTAACAGATCAATAAATTCAGCTAATATTAGAGTTATACTCCCCTAATGATTGGACAATGTGTACAACCTCCCTTTTTACAAAGTTAACGACTTTTATGCTAATTTTGTTATTTTTTTGTTAAGGATGAAATTCACTGTCCAGTCCTAATTGAAAGTCCTGTTCATATGAGTCCTATTCATATTGACGACGAAGAAGAGGATGGTGAGAACACAGACGCAGAGTTAAATATTGATCCTACTAACCAGCTCGAAAATGTTGATTTTGCTGTTGACAATGGATGTGCTTCCAACGTTGTCATAAAGAACAAAGGGTCTGATAAAATTGTTACCAAAGATGAAAGAAAAGTCGAGTCAAGTATATCTCAATACAAAACAAAGTTAGGAAAACTTGATGAAAAGAAATTGAAGTATCACAAGACTAAGCATTTGTTACAAAAACAAGACAGCCAGCAGATCGAAGAAAATGCAGAAATATTACATAATTATAAAAGCCAATTTTTTGATAAATCTTCAAATGTAAACACCAAATTAAAAGAAATCACTGCTCCAGTGTCTTTTGCGAGTAATAAGCCAGTTCCTGCACTTCGACGTGAACGACTTGAGGAGAATTTGCAAGCAACACTTCCACGGTATTCTCATTCTTTGCCAAATATGAAGGCACAGAATAAATATGATTCAATGCTTTTCAAGAAAAGTGTATTAGTCTGGAATGTTAGATGGTTAGTCAATCTAAAAGATGAGTTGGAAGTAAAAGATAAATTGGACTCTGTACCTTTAGAATTTGACTGTTTTGACAGCTACGTTAGGACGTTTTGGGCACTCATGCTGCTTGAGACATGGGCAGCAATGAAAAGAGATTGGGAGGAAAACGAAAATAGAGTTGCTGTTGATTATATTATAAATGGTTTCGAAGATAACAAATCACATGGCAATATAAGTTATATAAAGTGTAACTTTTACGACGACGCACCGAAAAATCAGTTGTATTATGGATGTCCTATGGAAGACGACATAGTAATTCTTTCATTCAACAAGCAAGGGGTGAAAGTTGATAAATTTGGAATAGTCTGTGGGCTGCAGAAAGAACAAAAAGAGGTGAAGGAGCTGGATGGTGTAAAAAAGAAAGTTGGGTTGTACCATCTCACTATTATGATTTCAAATATGGCAAACATAAACAACCACAAAGCTGTCTGTATCACAGCAGTAACTTCTCTGACTACTGTGTTTAGACAGTGGAGTGGAATGATGGAATTTCAAAATTCACTTCTAGCAAAGGATATTTTAAAGCCTTTTCGTAAAAATGTTTTTAATCTTGATGTGGAAACTATAGAAAGGACCAACACAACAATGAAACTGAATACTGTTCAGTTCCAGGCAATATCAGCTGTGCACGATGCAGTTGTAGACACGCAATTTGTGATGCCAAGAATTGTATTAATTCAAGGTCCACCTGGAACTGGCAAATCATATACTATAAAAACAGCTATAACACACTTGTTGCAGGTAAGCGACACTTTAACTTCACTGCATTAATTTTTGCGAACATTATTTTAGCTATAACTTCACGAATTTTGCCTCAGTTCCCGAAATTTTATGCTAAATGATTGACCAACGATAATTAGTACAATTAAGGTTCATTCTATATTTACTGTTGTAAATTGTCCAGCGGTAAATACTTTTATGCCCTACTGAATGTCTAATCAAAAGGTTTTTACAAGGCTGCATAGGCAGTCAAAGTAATCCTAAATTTTCAAAATAAGAATGAAAACGTATACTTTAGGATCAGCAATTTTCGCGAACAGCACTTTTCCCGAATTTCTTAATTTTTAGGCCTTTTCGTGGAAATAAATTTTCAAAGATGAAGATTCGCGAATATTTATGCCGCAAAATAAATTGAAACCTAGCATTTTTGAAAATATTTTCTGGGAAAACCATTTTTTCTTCCTGTAAGCTGAGTTTTTTTATTATTTTCAACTCTAAATTTTATTATAGGGAATCAATCAGACTGAAAACAGTTAGATTACTGTCTCCGAAGTTTCCCTAGCCCTGGACAATGCTCCCATTTGGAAAAACGTGGTTGATTGTTCAATTCGCGAATTGAACTTCCATTCGCAAAACTTTAAGCAGCATAAAGAAGTTAGAACCGATCCTATGTAAAAAATTTATGCCGTGAAATTCGCAAATTTTCCTTCTCGTAAAAAAATTCTGTTCGCGAAGTATTCAGGAACTATTAATTGCGGTATCAATTTGTGCGGATCAACCTCTTGAATTGTGAATTTGCTAGATAAATTTTTGCTTTTCAGATTCAATTCTTCCGCAAAAATAAGTAGGGATAAGGTACTTCTGAATTAACCCCTTGACTACTCCTTGATTCAATAAGAGAAAAGTTTTTTTCAGTTCAATTGCTACTCACGAAATTCGTTTGGAAATTCGTATCAATTTTCGTTTGGATGAAATGTTTTGTGCATACTTAAAATGTACAAAAATACTTTTTCTGAGATGAAAAGTGCGAAGTTTCCAATACGATTTTTGTGGACAGTTCTGAAATAGATACTAACAAAACTAGCTATTTGTGAAGGTACTTCTGCTAAAGCTCAAGGACCGCCAACAAAATTCGCATCGATTTTCATACATTAAGACTGTTCTTGTTGTGCATACTTAGTATGCACACAAAGACCTCTTCTGTGATGAAAATGTTTCGTATAACAATATGAATTTTGTGGATGGCCCCTAAAATATTGTGCTTTATGAAAGAATTTATTGATGCAAGAAATCAATTAAACTCGAGAAATCGTTTCTTATTAGGAAACCTGCTTTGAAAAGGGGGCACTCATTTTAGAAAAGCTCCAGTTTTTGGTCTCAATGATCTCCTAAGTTATATCGAAGAAATATCGAATCTAAATATGTATATTACTCAATTTTATCTTTTTCCAAAATTCAAAATTTAATTGGCAAAGCTTATTCTTTGGTTTTTGAGTGTTTTTATTGTCTTGGTCAAAAGTAAAAATGTTTGATAAGCGCCTCCCTTTAATAAACGCCCTGCCTAATAATCAAATAATTTAATAAGTTACTTGAAGCTTTACTGTGTACTGCCTCAGAAGAACTGTTGTGTGATAACACCTGAATCGTGAATGTTTTGAAGTTAAATAATAAATCATGGGATTTAAAATTAATCAACTGTCATAGTGTCGTGAGGTTGATCCGTTTAGGATATAATTATTTGACATTTCACGAAATCTAGAAAAATAATGTATAACTTTTATTATTTGTTTCTTGTTTAGGAACTTTCAAAGGAATCCCGTGAGAAAAGAGACAGGATTTTGGTTTGTGCGCCCTCTAATACAGCAGTAGATGAAATTGTTAGAAGGTTAATAAGTACACCAAATCCACCGAGAACACAGGGCCAAGGATCCAAAAAAGGTAAAATATTGAAAATAAAAAATATTATTTTACGCTCAACTTGGTCAGGGTGGTTCACAAAATTTTGTTTCTGGAAGCATATTTTTAATTTAAGGCAAGAGTATAGCAGATTTATTTTTTTGCACTGAAATCTTTTACTAATCTCTTACCCCCAGTATCTCTTACCCTCCAATACCCCCAGATTGATAAGGTAAGTTTACACTGTGCTTCAAGGCTGAAAATAATTCAACAATTCAACGTGTATCAACCAAGGATGAAAGAGTTCCAGATTTCTTGTATAAAGTTTTTAACCTAATCAGGACCTATAGGAATTACTTTGGGAAGCTAAACAATATCTTTTCACTTCGCAAATGCTTTTTCCGACAATCTGTAAGCACGCAATGTCAAAATATTCCCTTAGGCACCCACACCATGGGGGTACATATATTAGAGCTACTATATTATAAATCTTTCCGGATTTTTATAAAACCAACTCTTTCTTCCCTGAATAAACTTAAAAATAGTATTCTTTTACATTTTTAACCCTATTGTCTTTAATTCCTTTCATTGTCATCTCAAATAAAGTTGTATTGTGCATGCAACAAAATCCTTCTGAATGAAAAGTGATAGAAATGAAAGGAATTGAGTGCCATTTTGACTTTAATTGACAGTGTTCATAACCTTTAAACAAACAGTTTTCATTTTGTGCGATGTATTAAATTATGAAATTAAACATAACGGTATAGAGTCAAATATTCTTGAGAAGCTTAGTATTTGTTCTTCATCGTGGATATCGGATATTATGTTTAAGATCAAGTGGTTTTAAGTTGTTTTAAGACCTAGTAAATGAGAATTATTAAAATATTGTTGTTGCTTTTATACCATTTGATCTCCATGTTACCCTGCTGATTTTAGTTTGGTTCCTAATTAACTAGACATACCGCCGACTTTAACTATCCCACCTGCAGGATATATAGACCATTTTATATAAACATTAAGGGATTGCCCATAGAATTCATTTAGAAATTTGTATCAATTTCCATTCAGAATCCCTAAAGTGTTGAAGAACTTTTGTTAAATAATTCTAGATAAACCGAATTGTGGCGACTTCAACATCCTTCGCATTGGGCGAAAATATCAAATGAATCCAAAAGTTTGTGAATATTCCCTAGATCTAATGGTCGAGAACCATATGAAAAAGATCAGGTCATATAGCAACAAAGACAATCTAAGAAAACATGTAGCCTTCTTATCTCAAAGATTAGAAAGATATGACGATGTATTGGTTAAATTGAAGATGTCTAGTGATTCTAAAAAACAGAAGGAGGTATTTATTTCTCACTTGTTTTTGTCACCTTTTATTTTGTATTGAAAGGTGTCCCGATTTACGGAACTATTGTCTCGAGCGAAAGATCGCTCGCCTCAAACTGTCACAGAGAGCTATTTTTACTCTCTCTTGGAACAGCTCAGGCTTCATAACAATATGTAACCTATGTATACTTTAAAAAACCCTAGGAACTAAGTTGTTTATTTGGTTTCATTTAAAGAAGACAAACCAACCCTACTGGTACCATTTCTGGTTTCAGATTCTTAATTCAAAAACTAAATTCAATTATAAAAGGAAATTTAAAATTTCGCAATACAACCATGTCAATTTTTCTTAGCAACGTAATATTATGTGCTTCAGGGTCTAATATATTCCATATAATTTTATTAGAACGGCTTGAAGATCAATACACTGTTGTTGTTTTATAAGCAGGGCACAATTTTTCTACAGCCTCAGTTATGTTTATGAAATTCGTTCTGCCAGCCGCATTTTATGCTTGTAAAAATTCAGTAGACATACAAACAATACTGTACTGCTCTTTTTCTGAACTTTCATGATGAGATGCGTACTATCAGACTGCTTGATATGCTTAGGTTATGCTTAATAAAACAAGCCTAATTGTGCTTACAAAAAACCCCCTGTAATTAGCGATAGTTAGCGAGAGCGATTGAGCTTTGTAATTTACTATTATTGTATGTGTGCTATCAATCACACGCCTCTATACTTCCAGGCGTGTGCGGAGGGGTGCAAGAACGATTGCAAGATGTTCCATTATTTTAATGAAATTTTTTTTACATTCAATTGCATTTTGAGGAAGGTTCTTTCGTTATCACAAAAGGAGTGTCTTTGTATCATTAACCGATTTACCGAATGTTTTGATTATATTTTGTGTAGCATTTGGAGAAAATGGAGGAACGTACCAAGCTCCAGCAGCAGCATGATCAGTTCAATAAACAACTTCGTCAGAATGGCTTCAGACTTGATTATCGTCAGGAAGAAGCAAAGTTGAGACGCAAATTATTACTTGATGCTGATATCATTTGTTGTACGCTTAGTGGCGCAGGAAGTAGAAGTATGGTCGAGACTTTCAAAAAGAATTATACTAGGTATTGTATTGTAACCAGGGTCTAATCTGGAATAGGAGGGCAAGGCCAGATCAGTTTAAAAGGGCAATATTTATGTAATTTAAGGGGTGGTGTCTGAATGGTGGACGCTTAAAAGTCCTAAGTTAGAGCCTGCTTACAGCTGCTTTTGTTCTTATGTTAATTTTCCATTCATTGTGAATCATTGGGAAAATTCTTTCTTAATCTTAGTCTATCTTATTTTGAGTAAGGGAGAAAGTTTTGCGGGAAGAAATTTTTGCATATTTTTTGCCGCTTAGGGGCAAAAACACAAAAATAAATACCACAAAAATTACTTCCCTAATAATTCCTGAAAGTTGTAAAGCTGGTATTATTTTCACTAATATCACAAGCAGTAAGTCATTTTGAGACACTGCATTGGTAATATATTCGTTTAGTAATTATCCACCATTTAAGTGCGTCATCATTGATGAAGCGGGACAATGCTGTGAACCTGATAGCATTATACCACTTCAATATCGTACGTCTAAGTTAATTCTTGTTGGTGATCCTGCCCAGTTACCGGCTACAGTTATCTCAAGAAAAGCTTCTCGTTACAATTTTGGTCAATCTTTGTTTGAAAGAATTTACAGGGCTATGGCCATTCGTCACAAAGGTATGTGTGTTTTTGTGCTCATTTCTCCCGCCCGAAAAGAGAAAAGACAAAATGTTTACCACGTGTTCCTGTAAGGGAGCTCAACAACATATACTACAAGAGCTCAGACCCTTTTCGTATGCACTTTGATATGCCTTCAGTTTTTCTTCTGAGATGGTTTACTTTTTAGTCTGTGGATGAAAAAAGTTGCGGCCCTGATTTAGATTTTCATCCATTTTTGCCCTAAATGCCCAAAATCAGCCTAAAGCGATATCAAATTTTTACTTTGACCAAATGTGGTCATGCTGTATATCATTTGGTAGGAAATTTAACACAGATCAAAAATGAAAAAGAAAATTCGTTTGAAAATGAGCATAAAGTCTCATTTTGGTCTATTTAGGCTGAATTCGGACTAAAATTAGGCAAATAGTCTGGTCTACCTTAAGGTGATAAATTTTTACGGGGATTAAATTTTGTGAATTTTGGGCAATTTCGCAAAAATAAGTCCACGCGAAACGTAGGGGTTCAGACAATTCGCAAACATTAAGAAATAATATTTACTGATCATTTCTAATTTATTTTTCACGTTACACTATGGAAAGAGAGATAAAACGTAAAGAAAAAGAAAAAAAGTTGTCTGTTCGCAAAAATAAATCCACGTACTTTATCTAAAGATATACCCCATACGCAAAAATTAATCCACACTAAATACACCGAAAATCGGACTCGCAAAAATAAGTCCTCGCAAAAAATTAATCACCTTAAGGTACGTACCAGATCCCCCCACCCCCGACAATCCTCCAACTTTAAATTTTTTCGAAACGTCAGACCAAGTAGTTCCCAGAAAAATGTTGGGACGAACAGTCAATATTGCAGACCGACATTTTTCACACCTTCAAAATATGTGTTAATGTTACCCCTATGTCCTGAAACTTGGCACAGTGGTACAACATCAATAGTCAAACATTCTGACGTCACCGTTTCAATTATGACGTCATCATGTCGGCAATAACGTCATAAATAGACAGTTTTTGAGAATTTTGCTATTTTAATCAAATCAACGACCATGGAGGAAACAGCTGCACTGCGCATATAAATTACTGCTATTTCACATAACATAAGTGTTAAGGATTCCAAAAAAGTCTTTATTACGTGTTTAACAAAGAGTTTTAACGCTGTTACACCCGGCCTTTTTGACATTCTTAGAGCATTCGGGGCCTTTCAGCCCACACCAAAATAACTTAAGAACCAAATAACTTCAGAACATAAATATAAACCTTGGCACAAATGTTCACCATAACAGGAGTAGTCGCATGGCATACTAGATTTTATGTTGACGTCATCGTGTAATTGATGACGCCATCAAAACCTCGAAAATAATGTAAAATTACTTTAAGGTAAGATATTTTCGCGTTTTCACATTTTGTTTCAAAACCACACATACACAAAAGTTTATTTCACGCAAAACAAATTTAAATCAATCATACGCCCTGAATTGGTCATATCGGCCGATTAGTAAGTCCAAATCAGCCATATAGTTTCTGAAAAACTAAATATTCTTATTAAAACGCGAAAGTTTATTCCGCTGCAAAACCTTTCAAAAACGTCCACACACGGAAATTGAAAACAATGCGGAACTATCTTCCCGCGAAAATATCTTTCCTTAAAGTACTATGTTTAAGTTCCGATCCCAAACTAAGGAACAAAAGGTATCAAGCATTTTATCATACGTTAAACCAGATTTCTAGGAAGAAAGAATCCGTTATTAGAAGGGTCGCTTATTAGAGGGCGGCG
>JAUCNQ010158222.1:0-15973 GCA_032352715.1 Bougainvillia muscus | reverse complement strand
ATTACTCGAATCTCTCTATAACTCGAACGATTTTTGATTCCCCGTGGCTGTTCGAGTTATAGAGAGTCCACTGTACAACGTTAAAAATTAAATTATTAGCGTTACAGTGGACTCTCTGTAATCCGAACTCTCACGGGGAAAAAATAACCGGTCGAATTATGGAGTTGTTCAATTTATAGGGAGTTGGCCTATGGAGAGAAATTCTTCACCAGGAATGAAAACCTGTTCGAATTATGGAGTTGTTCGAATTACAGAGAGCCTACATATACAAAGTTAAAAATTAAATTAGGTGAGATTTTAATTGTACATAACGCTAATACTGTAATTTTTGACTTTGTATATAAAGCGGTTACGTATTCTGAAGGCATTCTGTAAAGTAACATTCTGAAGGCATTCTGAAGGCATTCTGTAAAGTAAGTAGTTTTCAACGAGCTACCTTGGGACGTTCGAGTTATTTCTGAAACTCTTGAGTTTGAAAAATCACTTGATGCGTTTCTTACATCTCAGTAAACTATGCACCATCCATTGATTATCCGACAATAACATGGGCTCTCCAAGACAGCCACTGTCTTGGAATAAGTCATGTGTGCTTCTATGTGAAGTGTTCATCCGTTCTCCTAGCTGCTTGCAGTATACTAATTTCATGCTTATTTCAGTTATCTCTTGCATCATGCAGCTCATGCCTGTTTTTTCTGCCTTAGAATTTTATATTACATTTTATTTTTTAGTCTGATTTCTTGCTTGCACTAGGATTCAACTTAGCTCCAGCCCCGAGTGCTAGCGATAAATTTGCGCTAGTTAATACCTTGTTCTTTTGTTTATGTATATGTGTTTTTCTTTGTTAATTTTTTACAACAGGACCCTATTGATAGCAGTATTTCAATATTATACTGAAAAGGTTATCCTGCATAAATATTATGTAAATAAGTAAATAAATAAATAAATAAATAAAACCTTGCCATAAGTGTTGAAGTGCTTGTAAACCTCTATCATATCTGCTCCTGCTCTTCGATAGACTACAGGGCCTGATTCAAGAGCAGGCAAACACCTGCGAAAAAGTGTATTAGCTTTACACTTCTATGTAGGTCATTGATGTAAATAACAAACAATAGTGGTCCAAGCACGCTGCCTCCTGTGAATTCCTCTTAAGAAAGGTGCTGGATACGAATCTACTCCATTTGCTTTAACGACTTGGGTACGGTTTTTCAAAAATTCCTTTATTCAGTTTAAAATCCTACCATTGATGCCATATACTGTTAGTTTATTTTTCAACCTTTGATGTGGAACGCTATCAAATTAAACAACATCCACTACTCACTGCCATCCACAAATATTTCAATACACGTGTTGATGTATGATAACAGCTGAGTTGTTGCTGACTTGCCACTAACAAATCCGTACTGTTTGGGGCGATTTAAGGTATTCTGCTTTCAGATGGTGCAGTACCGAGTCTTTCAAAAAAGATTCCATAAGCTTACATACAATGGATGTCAGACTTACTGTTCGGTAATTTCTGCCTTACTTCTTGAAGATTGGTGATACGCAACCTTTCTTTCAGTCGTTGGGTATCCATTCTTCTGCAAGTGATTTATTTAGAATTAGGTAATCGGCACAGAGAGGTAGACAGCCAGTTCTTTTAACAGTTGCTGACGTATTTCATCTGGTCCACACGATTTGTTGACATTAAGATATCGTAGTTTTTTGTTAACCATCTCCTCCGTTATTTGGATGTCATTAATACTTACATTGGTTCGATTATTAAAGGTTAGCATTTCATTCTTTGGCTCCCTTATAAACACTCCTGAAAATTGTTCTTGGAGAATTATCTGGATCCCTAAATAGATTTGTGCCCAAAACGCTTTAGGGTTAGTTTTCGTACTCTTTTCAAATTTTCTTTTAGTTTTCCGCTTCATTATATTTACTTTATTTATAGCTTTCTTGTAGATGTTGCTTGTAATTTCAGCTAGAGAGTTGCTTATTCGGTATATCCATTGTCGGCACGTTGCTTGTTTATTCGGGGACTTCAATATCCATCATAAAGATTCGCTTGGGGGAGGGGGGCATTATGGCTCCTCTCCCGGAATTTTTTAATAACTTACGAATTTATTGTTGAATAGCTATGAAACTTCGCCACTTCTAGTATAAATCTATTTTGTATCATGTGACAAAATTTTAGTTGTTTAAGGTGCCTACTTCAAAAGTTATAGGCCATTGATCAGAAGTACCTATTCTCATATTTCCCATTGAAAATACTGAAATACTGAGAAGTCAGTATTTTCCTTGTTACTCATCGCTTTGGGATGAAACTTTGCACAATTGTTAATTTATGTAAGAGATTTCCGAAAATGATGCTGCATTTCCGGAAAACTGGAAAATTTTCCATTTTCCGGAAAAAAATCCGGAAAAAATTCCGGAGTCGATTCTGACCGCGAAAAATCCCCTATGACGTCATCTTTTTTATCCAAAATGCATTTGGATGTTATTTAGGACCTTTACTTTACCTTCAGATCCAGTTATTTGATGCAAAAGGTTTCAAACAGTTTTAAAACTATTTTACCTCCGGTATGGGAAATTAACAATATTACAGGCTAATTATGACGTCATAAGCCTAAATATTACGCCATGCTGAATTTGATTGCACCAAATGCCTTTTTATATGCTAGGTAACATTTGTGTAAGGTTTCACCAGTTTAGCATTAGGAGATCACGGTTTTCATAGGGGGGGGGGCATTATACAGGCAGGTATCGATGCCTTTATACCATCTAGAAAATACCAAATGAAACCACATTCATCACCTTGGTACTCTCCTGCCTGTGCGGCGGCTATTGCACACCGAAACATGTACTTCCATCAGTATCAGCGGGTTCAAACTCCTGGAAATAATCGCCTGTTAACTGCTCGCAACCGGTGTAAATCTGTAATGAGGGAAGCAAAATCTGCCTACCAAGACAGGGTTCATTATAGAATCGCAGATCGGAAAGTTGGCTCCCGTGACTTATGGGGTATTATCAAGAGTGACAGAAGTAGCGGTAAGTCATCTATACCACACCTCTTCAATGGACTTGAAGTGTTAACTTCTGCCAAAGATAATTCTCAGCTCTTTGCCAAACAATTCAGTTCTAACTCCACCATTGACCAAGGACGTATAAAAGCCTTGCATTGACGATGCAGAGGATCCTCTCCCTAATTTTCAATCAAGAACAGATAGACTAGTTGTGGATTGCATTATTACTACTTCTAAGGTGACTGCTGTTATTGCTGACCTTGATCCATCCGAATCTACTGGTCCAGACGATATCCCTGTAATTATGCTTCAAAAATTAAGTCCTGAACTGGCTCCTGTTCTTTCTAAGATTTACTAAAAATGTTTAAAAGACTATATTCCCTCTTCTTGGAAACTTCCATCTGTCATTCCCATTTTCAAGAATTCTGGTGACAGATCTGACCCTCGTAACTATCGTGCAATCAGTCTTCTACCTGTTATAAGCAAGGTTTTAGAATCTTTGTTCATCAGTTCTCTGGTTAAGTATCTCGACTATGCTAACCTGCTCTCCGACTTCCAATATGGTTTCCGATATGTAAGACCAACAGCTGACCCCATTACTGCTATATCTGAACGGGTCTATAGGGTTTTGAATGTCGGTGGTGAAACACGGGTCATTGCTTTGAATATATCCAAGGCATTCGACAAGGTATGGCACGCAGGGCTCCTCAAAAACGATTTGTACCTATAGTGTTTCTGGACGTATGTATGACGTTATCTTCTCGTTTCTCAGTAATCGAAAAATACGTATTTATGCTGATAAAGTAGAGTCTTTGACAAAGTCGAAATGGCTGGTGATCTTGAATACGATCTTCGCTTAGTTGTAGAATTGGGAAGTAAATGGCTTATAACCTATTACTCCCACAAGACGAAGATGCTTTTTTGAACAAGCACCGCAAACCCCTTCCTTCCATCCATATCCATGAATGGTCTTGAATTACCTTGAATTATGTTAGAAATCGCTTTCTCTAAGATCCTTTTCTGGAGAGGTTACATTGAATCCATTGTTAAATCAGTCTCGATGAAGATTGAGTCTCTCATTCTCGCAAAGAATTACCTCACCCCAGACAGCATTCTATATCTACATAAATATATCATTGGTCCTTGCATTGAATACTGTTGTCATGTCTGAGCAGTAGCTCCAGTGGATTGTCTCCACTTGTTAGACAGGATTTAGCGGAGAATCTGCAATGTTATAGGCGAGGAATTCTCCGCTAAGCTGGACACTCTCTCTCACCGTCATGATGTTGCCTCTTTGTCTCTTTTCTACAAGTACCTTCTTGGTCATTGCTCCAATGAGCTTTGTTCACTTGTTCACTCTCAAAACATTCCAAAATGTTACTAGAACCTCACAAAGTGTACACGCGTTCACTGTCCAGTTACCTAAGTGTTATAAAGACTTATACCGTAACAGCTTCTTTCCACGCACGCGTTCATCGTGGAATTCTCTCCCTTTTAATTGCTTTCCGGTCTTATTATTATTATTATTGTTTTTATCTAAGATTTACAAAATTCTCATCCAGTTCGTTGCCTCTGTTACTCCCTCTCTATGGTTTTGAACTTATGGAGTTTCCAAAACTTGTCTAGTTTGTTCTTGAAAGCTTCGATGATTCAGCGCAGACAACTGCTTTTGGAAGGTCATATTCCAGACTTTTATAGCTCTGTAGTATAATGAATCCATTGCAGTTTTACGTTCTAGTTGGTATTCATGCTTGCGACTGATGCGATGCCTTAGCTTGAAGACCACGTGCTCTCCTGCACAAAAGTGATGGTAAAACCAGCATTATCAGTCTTTCTTGATAGTTAAGGTTTTTTAGTCCGTCTATAAGTTCTGTTGCTCGTAGTTGTACACTTTCTAACGTAATCGTATCTTTGATTAAGTGGGGAAGACCAGATGGCTTGGCAGTATTCTAAGTGTGGCTGGACATGTAATGAACAGTTTCTTGAAAAGCAATCCATCAAGGAAAGAAAAACTTCTTCGGATCAAATCAACTAACGCATTCGCTTTCTTAAGTTTTATAGATATATCCTCCCTAACATTTAGTTCACCATCAAAAACAACACCAAGGTATTTTTGTTCGAAGACGTGCTCGAAGCCGTGCTCAAGCTCGTGTTTATCGCGGGCGTATCTGTCTGTGCATGTCATTGAACTTTGCCAACGAGGGGACATTACTTTTCTCTGGGTGGAAACGAAGCAACCACGTTCTTGACCAGTTCCAATGCGTCAATATCAGCTTGTAAACTTAATGCATCCTCTGTTGTATCAATACCTGCTTGTAAACTTAATGTATCTTCTCTTGTAACTATTTTACGAAGGATTTTCGTATCATCTGCAGAGAAAGACGTATTGAGGTAATATTATTTACAGAGATTCAAAACCAACGTAAATATCTTCTGTCATAAATTTTCCTTCTTATGTAGCTCATTACCCAGACGTGATCTTCTGACCTGGTTCTGAGCGATCCATTTCAAAAACAAAAGAAAAATTACGGATGGCTATTTGAAGCAACTTATTTATTCGTACATTTCTGTTTATCTTTCACATTACACTACAAGAAGAAGACATTGGGGCGAAGCGATTTCGCATTTCGTAATCAGCTTTTTCATATAAGTATTTCTTTTTTGATGCGGAATGGTCCAGATAGCAGTTTAACTGGAAACTCAAGACGCAGTGATCAAACTTACCTAACAGAGCATGGCATTTCAGATCTAAGACTTGCATTGCTTCGTTAGTGAATATCAAATCAATCAGCCTCTGCAACGTGTAGACTCCGTCACATGTTAGTGCAAGTGCGCATCTGCATCTGGCATTTTCTCTATGAATTTTGTTTTCACGCCTTCTTGATTATGCGTAGTGGATCATGTTATAATTGAAATCTCCAACAAAACACGCGTGAGTGAACTTTGTTTTTTCGACAAACTGTGTATAAGATGATTGAGGTAGGTATTGTTTGTTTCTGATGTAGTGCTTTCTGTTGGACTTCTATAGAAGCCGCCAAAGAGTAGTGTGTCACCTCCATATAGCTTGAATGTTTGTAGGCATTCTTCATCGAAGTTAATAGCAGTCTTGATATCAGCTTTGGCACTTTCAATGCTTTGATGTGTGTATACAGCACTACCTCTATCAGTATCTGTATCTAGGTTAACTGAATGCTTTGAATATCCAGAAATTGTGTAGTCAGCATCGGTCCTCTTTATATTGTTCTTCGGCTTCATTTCTAAAAGCCTTAACTTATAAAAAATTCGATACATTATATTTACATCGCATTGAAATTGGTTTTTTAAACCGAAAAGCTTTTGTATTATTTTATTTTGTTTTGTTTTTACTTGTATACCTACACTAATAAGGCTCTGATATTCAAAGCGCAAAAATTTAAAAATAAGCAACTTGTTTAATAAAACGAGTGTACTATGACATAATAAAGATTTGTGCGTGCAAAATACCATAGTTGACATAGGCAGATCAGGAGCAAGGCCAAGATATACAGATTACTGACTTCTTGGTTCCATGCAGTTGCTTTCCTTAACCCTATAAAGCCCGACTACTTATAGTTGTTAGAGTAACAAGACAATTGAGAGGCTTTGCAACGATGCAATGAGCAAATATGATGGGAAATGATCAATTGAGACGCTTTGCAACGATGCAATGAGCAAATATGATGAGAGTTGATCAACGATATATTTCTATTTATATTTGCGATAATATCTCTAGAATTTTGAGATTAATAAAATTTATGTATATGTATATGAAGCCTGGGTGGGGGGGGGGGGGCATATAAGCCCCCGCCCTTTCCAACTCGTCAAGATTTGCTTAGTTTTAAAGCTTAAAACTTTGCATGGTTATAGCAGCGATGCTGTAGTTTCTAAACGACAGGTTGTATATGACATCATCGTATTGGCCGCGTGGTTAGATAACCTTAATATGGAAGAACTCGGGACAGGTAGTGCTCATGCAAAATTCATTGGGAACTTGAGTTACACTTGCTCAAAGTTTGTAAGGACTTGACCATAATTAACCGAAATTTTGATAGGTGGTCTTGACTAATGACCTATAACTTCGGTTGTATTACAGATATGGCCCCCGAAATTTGCAAAAATATGTAAAATAGATTCATATTAAACTCACTAAGTATCAAATGCGAAAAATAAGTACTTCAAAAGTTACTAAAACTTTTCCGGCAGGGAGGAGGCCCCCGGGCTTTATAGTGTTTTAAGAGTTTTTACTTATGAAATATTCTCACATCATCCACTGCAATAAAATCTGGGTAATCCTCCATCTGGGTGATCCTCCATTTCGGATTGCTTATCATTATTTGACATTTAGAGAAATTCTGTTCCAGAATTTTTCTTAAAGTCAAATAATCTTATTTAATCCGAAAGCGATTAACCAAACATATCCAAACATATATACAAAACATGTTCAACACAAGGTTCTTTCCTCGTAATTGTTTTTATCGGCGTTCCACCAGCAGATATGCACGGCCATGAAGTCATAACTTACAGTTTACGCCCGGTAAACCATACCAGTGACAGAATACAGGCTTTGTCAGAACACCACATTGTCCGGTAAACTATAGCAGTGATAGAATACAGCCTTTGTCAGAGCCCGTAAGCCATACCAGTGATAGAATACAGCTTTTGTCAGAGCACCACAATGGATACCAGTGATAGAATACAGCTTTTGTCAAAGAACCACAATGGATACCAGTGATAGAATACAACCTTTGTCAGAGCACCACATTGGATAACTAAACGTTCGGAAACGTTTTTTAAGAGGCGGATTCAGAACATGCTTTTACTTAGTCACAGCAGTAAGAGGGATACTCAAAGTCATTAATTTCAATTACTTTATGTATGACAATGGGTCTCTAAATACGTACCATGACAGTAGGATTTTGGGTCTGATGAATATCCGACAAGAAATAGTTCGCAAAAATTAGTCTCGTCAGACTACTAAGTCCCCATGCAGAATACGGGTTATTTCAAAAAAATTGATAAAGCATATTCTGTCTAACTGATTTCTACGATTTTTCTAATTAACGCCCCTTTCTGGTGGAGGCGTTTTTTAGAGGGAGGCGTTAAAAAGAGAGAGACCTTCATAAACATTTTTGATTTTTAGGGGAGGTGTTTATTAGAGGGAGGCGTTTAAAAGAGGGTGGGCGTTTATTGGAGGATTGACCGTAATCATTTGCAATCAGAATTGAATTCTCCCAGTTCTCATGCAGTGTAGTGGTTGTCATTAAGTAAATGCGTATTTGTAACCCACCACTTCATAACTTACACTTTACTTTTATTAATTTTAAAACTATATATTATATTTTAATTAATTATTTTTCTAATGAAGACACGAAAAATTATTGTGCAATCAACATATGAAGGAAGCTACTGAATGTCAAATCCTCCTAGAATTAATTAGCTTACAACTGTTACAAATTCATGCATGCTTTTGTTTACGTTTAAATAATTTGATTTTGATGTTTTGATATAGTAGGCTAGTCTTGATCATGAACCGACTAAACGCCAAAGAAGGTTGAATAGTAAAACAGAAGGGTTCACAGTGACGGATCCAGCCGTAGTTAGAGCAACACGACGAAGAACTAAACGTTTTAATTCTTAATAGCTTTTTGTATGATGATGGGTCTTTAGAGAGTCTCCATTCTACTGATGTGACTAAGTAAAAGCATGTTCGAGTCCGTCTCTGAGGTCAGAAGGGGTCAGATATTCGAAAAACTGGACCAAGTAAACCATGCTAACAAATGAAATATTTGGTCATAGTTTCTTGAGGTAAATTGAGAACATGATGTAACTGGCCTGCTAATCGTTAATTCTGCAAATTAGATTAGGTCTGGTAACTGAGTGCAAAAATAATTTAACTGAAATATTAAGAAATCGAAGTTAAAAAGTAGCACTGCAACTCTTTCGTGATGAAAATTGTGACGAATTTTATGGAGAAAGCTGTATCGATGGTGGGAGAGACATTAACTAGCAATAGTAATAAATATTAAGCAGAAGGAACATGCTAATCAGCATGCAGACCAATTTAGTCTTCTGCCCAACCAGCACGCTACCAAAATTGATGTCTATGAGACATCGTAAATATGTCTTCAGAGGCAGACTCTAGAACATACGTTTACTCAGTCACAGCAGTCGAAAGAAGACTCGAACTCATTATATTTTATTAATGATGATGGTCTCTAAAGACCCATCATCATACAAAATGCCATTAATAATTAAAACCTTTAGTTCGTCGTCGTGTTGCTCTGACTAAGGCTGGATCCGCCAATGGCCAATATAATATAATATAAAAGTATATAATAAATATGACAACATTTGATCATTTGTCATATTATGCATAGCATCGCGTTGCCAACACATATATGAAGAGGCAAAAGTATCAAGGAACTGGATAATAAAGACTGAATAATGATATGTATTTTTTAAATCTGAGAGTACTGTTTACGGATAGAGAATATATTTAAGTCTGTGACAACCTGAATAGTTGAACAAGCAACGATGGAACTAGCAATTATCATGTTAACGACTTTGCACATCGATGGCTGCCGTTTTGCAGGCTATAAGCGTCCTCTAAGTCCGCCTATTAATCACTAAAGATCGCCTAGAAAATACATTTTAGAGATAAAAGATATAATATCCAAGTTTTTTATAAATTAAGAATTTAACTCGATCATCCAAATAACATTCTACGCATTCCACAAATTCTTCTCTGATCTACAAATTTACTTGTCTGATCGCTAGGTGGCTGCTTGTTGTGACGCTTTTCCTCTCACTTAAAAGCTACAAACTAATATCAGATAGATAGGTGTATAGGAGCTGTACCCAAAACGGAAATCGTTGCTAGATTACATCAACGTTGAATGTAATTTGTTCACCTTTCACGACCAAGTGTAAACAACCGGATAAAAGTTTGTATTAGTTATGTTGCCTAGTTACCTTGTATCCATGTTTTATGTATAAAGAAACTCGATTTTTGTCTCGATTACCACCGTTAAGCTATGTATATAATAATGCAGTTTTATAAATTACTCAGATAACTAAATGACAAGGTAAATACACGACAACAAAAAACTAAACCGCTTAAACGAAGCATTACTGTGCTGATTGATAAAGATGAATACAATATATTTTTCAGTAACTTTAACATACTTTTTCATAACTCTTACATATGGTATGGTAGCACATCGTGGGTTAAACACATACGTTGGCGATAAACTGATAACAGATAAAGAAAAGGGATTTTCATGCGCAAGTAATTGTGATACTACATACAAACTATGTTCTGAAGTGACGAAGAGTTTAGATGAACATGTGATATGCTTGACAGCAAGCATGAGATGCAAGTATGGCTGCACCTCCAAAAAACTAGATAGACTGAAGACAAAACTTGAGAAAAATCTTGAAAAACAGCAAATAAAAACACTGGCGATGACAGAAAATGAATTGGATGAGCAAATTGGCGATATTATGATTATAAACAATCATCATTAACTCGCAAAATGGTCACACGTACTTTATCAATCCTACAGTAAATGGTGCAGGGTTGTTAAAGGGTGTCTGGTCAATTTCTGATAGTACTTGAAGTTCACAACAACCAAAATTATAGACAAACAGCGTCTAATGTAGTTAATGACGCCATTATGATATCATTTTTTTGTAGCTGTGTTCTTGGGCATGCTTAACTTATGTTTATCCCGCCGCAGGACGTGAATACTGTTGACTTACCCTTTAGCGTCTGGTGTCCATCAAATGGTCATACACACTTATACAATACTGGAGTATATTGATTCAGGATTGTTAAATTATGTGAGACCATTAGGTTAGGATCAGGTATTGAAGAGTCAAGGATGCTGTTGTAAGTTCTTAGATGACTTCAATATACTCAGAACTGGTCTTTACTGTAGAGCTGGTCTTTACTTTAAATGTTTTTAAAGAAACTCCCTTTCGCTCATCTGAATGAAATAATAATATATTTTACCCATAAACATTTTGTTTTTTCTTTTTCATCCAATTCCACAAACTTCGTATCAAATTTCATACCAAAGGAGTATCTCTGTGCATACTAAGACGGTGGTACTTTGTAATCTCTCTCCGGGTTTCTTTAGACCAAAAAGACCGGTATATAATGGGGTTACCGTATTTACTAAAATGAGCTCCATTGCTTTAAAAGGCACCTCCTCAAATGAACGCCACCAATTTCCAACAAATTATTATATGAGAGCCCTCCAAACAAAACCCAGCCCCTTGAATGAGCGCCCCTCCTATTCATAAAAAGGACACCTATTCGAGAAGAAATTGCTTGGACGGCTCATTTGGAAATTACGTAATACAGTAAAAATGCAATCTAATATTCTTATACTGTAGGGCTGTATTATTTAGTGAATATGGGTAAATACCAAAGTGGACATTTAATTTGAATTGGATAATAAAACAAACAAAAGAGGGAGATCTAAAACATGATATATATAACTCCCTCCCAAAGCCAATCTATAATATAGTGGCGGGAGAGTAGTTTACTCACAGTCTAATCTACGACGACAACGAATATTTGACTTAGGGTTGCACGGGACTAGGTACAAAAAACAAAAATAAAAACTGCCAGACCCTGCTTCGTTCTCTAATAACATGATAAGGGTTGGCGTTGGATGAGCCCTGAGTCACCTGGTATAATTGCGCCTCGAGATGGATTCGAACCACTAACTGCTCTCATGCGGTGTCAGGGGTTAATGGAGAATTGACGCGAGGTACTTCTCTAGCACGTCCAAACACGCTCTGACATCGGACTGATAGCTCAGTTGGTAGAGCGATGGAACGGTAAGCCAGAGATCGCCAGTTTAAATCCGACTCAGTCCGTAATTAAAACCAAAGCTATAAAGTAGTATAAAAATTAAAAATTAATTCAAAAATAAATTTACAACTCAATTCGTCAACAATTTGGTAAATAAGACCATAAACTATGGTTAGGTTGAGAGAATAGAGACCGGCTGCACAATGGGTGTTTAAAAATCTTGTTGAGCAAGACATATGCGCCCCTGGCGATAATGAAATGCTTCGACTTGGTTGGGAAATTGGCAGAAACTAAATAATGATTGAGTGATAACATCTGTTGACAACACTGAATAACTGCAGGTTGTTTGGTTGAATTACATTCTGTGTAGTCAGAGACATTTCGATTTGTTTTAAGCATGGCGATTAGTCTCTACAGGCATACAGTTAAACCTCCATAAGACGGACATGATCTAAGACGGATACCTGGGTAAGACAGACAGTTTTCTTCTCACCGGCAGAATAACGGTCAAACTCTTATAGAAAAACCAGCTAAAGATGGACACTCTAAGATGGACACCTTGTGAAAACGGACATTTTTTAATGCACTAATAGCATATATTACCTTTATAAGATGGACACCCCTCACTTCTTTATAAGACGGACAACCCTCACTTCTTCTTTATAAGACGGACACCCCTCACTTCTTCTTCTTTATAAGACGGACACCCCTCACTTCTTCTTTATAAGACGGACACCCCTCACTTCTTCTTTTCAAGACGGACACCCCTCACTTCTTCTTTATAAGACAGACACCTCTCACTTCTTCTTTATAAGACACCCCTCACTTCTTCTTTATAAGACGGACTTCTTCTTTATAAGACGGACACCCCCTCACTTCTTCTTTATAAGACAGACACCCCTCGCTTTTTCTTTATAAGACGGACACGAGACGGAGACCCCTCACTTCTTCTTTATAGGACGGACACCCCTCACTTCTTCTTTATAAGACGGATACCCCTCACTTCTTCTTTATAAGACGGACACCCCTCACTTCTTCTTGGAAAAATAAAAATATAAGGCTGATTTACGAAAATATCACTAATTTCTTAACTTCCAGACGTTAAAATGTCTTCTGTCGCCTTGTCCATACGATTAAGGGCCTTCTTCCATTCTTGGTTATCTTAAAGGTGCATTTCCAAAATTATTGCATTTACAATTTTCTTTATCTGCTTAATCCCACCAAAATATATCTCTGATGTTAATTCTATTACGCCCTATAGACTGGTCAAGTATATTTCACCATCTTCGGGGACCTAGATATCTTTCTGCCTTCAAAATACACCAATATTTAGAGCACCTGCTCAAGATAATATACACCTGTATAAGACGGGCACTTCTTTTTGCACCGAGGGTATCCGTCTAATATGGAGGTTAGACTGTATTACTTTATTAAACTATTTTACATGGAAATTCGTGTCAATTTTCATACAGAAGGAGTATGCTAGTATGCACAAAGACACTTCTTCTTTGATGAAAATGGTACTATTTGCGATACAGATTTTGTGGACGGCCTCATATTTATCACTTTCTATTATATTGACGCGCTGAGGCTGAGAATAGGTTTAAATCGCCACTGTGTCCATAAAATACATAACTAGGTTGTCGTATACTATTTATAAGATACTTATATATATATAAGGTCGCTAAGTGAATCCTCTTACTTCCGCGCACATACCTTCCAACAAAAAATGCGGAAAGGCAACTGGGGAGACTTTAATTGGTAACTGGGGTTAATCTATGGAGGAGCAAAATTTACGATAAAATATTAATTAAAACATATGATTGGTGAAGAATTATCTCAGTACGTTGTTCTGAATCGTGGTTAGCGGTTGGTTTACTGTTAAATAAATGAAAAACTCAGCCCAGTTTTGCTAGTACTCAACAAAGAACGTTTATAAAATGACTAGACCGACAAACTCAATCTTCCAATCACCAACGATGTTTGCATGCAAGATTTTAAGCAAGATTTGAAATTAAAGTGAATAACTCGTCAGCACGCTCTACAAAAAAAATGACCAATCTAAAAAACATTACAACAGGTTGTTTTGACGCCATTTAGAATAGGACTCGTCCCTTAACTCCAATTTCTTCTATGGCAAAAGTTAACCGAAACATAAACCTACGTCTTTGTGCATCTCATAAATCGCATACAAAGTATGCTCATAGACAAGTTCATACGAATAAAACAAATTTGTAGAGCGAATTTTTTTCGAATAAAATATTTTAACGACTTCACGCGTAATTTTTTCATAGACATTGCAAATACGAACTTAACTCATATGGCCTTTTGCGAGGGATTTATCTATTTTGCTAAACTCAAGGATTGAGATCGGTTTATTGTTGTCTTCATATTGAACTATCACTATTCTCCGAGATCTACGATAATTTGTGCAGGCAAGCAAAATCAGAATACTATTCAGTGGCGGATCCAGCCCTAGTCAGAATAGCACGATGAGGAACTAAACATTTTAATTCTTAATAGTTTTTGTATGATAATGGTTCTTTAAAGACCCATTATCATACAAAAGCAATTAAAAATTAATGAGTTTGAGCATGATTTCAATCTCCATTCTATTGCTTTGACTAGGTAAAAGCATGTTCTGAGTCCGCCTCTGCTATTTTACCTAATCAAAGTAATGAAATGTAAAACTAAAGTAATTAAATTTAACAGTTTAACAAATGAAAAGGCCAACTACCAATTTGTTAACTACATTATCGGTAAAAATTCGTCGGTACAAATTTTCGTCACCTGCTGAAAATTACGTCACTTGGTACAGCCGAATACTTCTTGCCGACGAATAATTTTTACCATTTCTTCCAATATTTAGAGCAGGAGGTAAAAATTATTCGTCGGCAAAAATTATTCGACCGCACAAATTTTCGTCCGTATAAATTATTCCTCGGTACAAAATTTTCTTTGCCAGCTGATTTTAATTTCTTTTTGTGTGTTCTGACTATGTCTTAATCCACCGTTCGACAAGCATCCAACCTTAGTCAACATCACGATGGAAAAACTAGACGTTTCAATTCTTAATAGCTTAATGTATGATAGTGTGTTAAATTAATGACTCTCAATATAACTAATATAGTCTATCATTGCCGGATCCCAAACACTCGTTTACTTAGCCAAATCAATTTGAAGAACATAATTCATTAATGAAAGCCTTTCGAAGGCCAAGGCTTAAGATCATTTGTTAAACTATTAAAAATAATTAATTTTAGCCTCCATCTTGGAGCTCTGACTAGGTCTGCATTTAGTGATGAATCCAGCCTTAGTCAGAGCAATACGAAAAAGAGCTAAAAGTTTTACAGAAAGCTATTCAGAATTAACGTCTTTTAGCATGGTTTGAATCTCGATTTCATTGCTGCGACAACTAGGTAAAAGTATGTTCTGAGTCCACCTCTGGAATCACATGAGGTTCAAATGACAAATATACCTTCGTCATTGGTATTTCTATCTATTAATTACTGACACGCGCCAAAATTAAGTACTGTTTCCTGAAAATGTTAAAATTAAATACTGTTTCCTGAACATGTTAAAATTAATACCTTATCTTATCGACTTTAATTAAAGCCTTCCGATAATCCAGCTGAGTGTTTTTTATTGGCATGTAAACTAATTCAATAACATATTTTAAAATATCTTTGTAAAAGCTTAGGAACATTGCTTAAGAAACCATTTAACACAACATAAAATTACAGTACAATTATCGGTAATGCAAAGGTGTTATGAGCTGTAGCTCTTTCTAATTCTGCAATAGTATTCTTTTAAAACCCTTTCTTTGCATAAAAGACCATCTTAACATACTGCTTCATCTTGACCTAAGTATTTGTAAGTGTCACCTTCAGATAGTTTTTTTTGGGTTTTTTTTCTATTCATAAACACAAATTACAATGTATTTTTAGTTATTATTAGTATGTAGTTTCGTATTGGGGGATCTCAATGCGAAGTGTACTAATTGGTGGACTGACGGAATAAGTAACCCATGTGGCTTGGAATTATACACAATTTCCAATTTATTGGGATATACGCAAATAATTAACGAACCAACCAACTTCGAACCAAATAAGTCTGCATCGTGTAT
>JAUCNQ010158111.1:0-15976 GCA_032352715.1 Bougainvillia muscus | reverse complement strand
ATAACACTTCATCTAAGATGAAAATGAAGCGAATTGCTAAGCGAATTTGAAGCGAATTTTTGAGACGGTCCCTAACTTTCACGTACAGTTTACTGCCCTTGATATACTTCGTTTGACCATTGGGAAATATATCAGCTGGCTGATATATGTCACAGAAATTACGCCTTTCTAAATTGCACAAATGTCATCCTAGTTTATCATAAATGCTCCAGATGCAAAGGGTGTTCGTATAAAATATAATAACTTCCGTCAGGATTTTGGGGACAATTCTTAAATTGGTATTATTATATACAGTAGGTATAGTACAAATTCGTCCAACATACATCCCAGCTGAGTTTATGTTCAGGCACACTGATCCGTTTAACAGCTGTTAATGGGTAAAAGACATCGACGTTAAGGTAAGTGTCATCTTTCTTTGGGTTCATTTTCTCATGGTCATCATCTGTGCCCTATATAAGTAAAATAAGATTTTGTTTTAGTGATTAATAAAATAAAACCAAAAGCGTACACGATTTGTCAGTTGGCGATGTAATAGTTTTTATCCGACCTTGTAAGGAGAATAGATAACAGCATACCAAGATGTCGTTTATACTTTTGCAAAGTACGTACCATTTCAAACCGATGCAGGGATTGATACATATCATTTCGAACCGATGCAGGGATCGATACATATTATTTCGAACCGATGCAGTGATTGATACATATCATTTCGAACCGATGCAGGGATTGATACATATTATTTCGAACCGATGCAGGGATTTAACATTTCATTTCGAACCGATGCAGGGATTGATACATATTATTTCGAACCGATTCAGGGATTGATACATATTATTTCGAACCGATGCAGTGATTGATACATATCATTTCGAACCGATGCAGGGATTGATGCATATCATTTCGAACCGATGCAGGGATTGATACATACCATTTCGAACCGATGCAGGGATCGATACATATCATTTCGAACCGATGAGGGATCGATACATATTATTTCGAACCGATGCAGTGATTGATACATATCATTTCGAACCGATGCAGGGATTGATACATATCATTTCGAACCGATGCAGTGATTGATACATATCATTTCGAACCGATTCAGGGATTGATACATATTATTTCGAACCGATGCAGTGATTGATACATATTATTTCGAACCGATGCAGTGATTGATACATATCATTTCGAACTGATGCAGTGATTGATACATATCATTTCGAACCGATGCAGTGATTGATACATATTATTTCGAACCGATTCAGGGATTGATACATATTATTTCGAACCGATGCAGTGATTGATATATATCATTTCGAACTGATGCAGGGATTGATACATATCATTTCGAACCGATGCAGTGATTGATACATACCATTTCGAACCGATTCAGGGATTGATACATACCATTTCGAACCGATGCAGGGATTGCAACGTCATACCTTCATTTCATTGTCTTCGTGTTGGTTTATTACAAGATTTTCATTCATTCCACTAAAAGATCAGATTAACCTCAGTGTCAGGATAGCTTTCTGGCAGTTTAAAAGAGACACAGATTCCCTTGGGAGCAAGGCTGGATGGAATCCTATGTTATTTACTTTAAGTCGAGTTTCCAGTTAGATAATCCAATTGCAGAGTAAGTACATAGCCAGACAGTAGTAACTTCGTTCTCATCCTTAAAATATAATGCCACACATTCATTTATTCCGGCAACCTTAAAAAGAGATAAACGGCGCTGGGATCGAGGTTGTTATTCCCGATGAACAGGGTTACGAATCTCTTGAAAGGTTTAACAATTACGCTACGCCATACAAAAGACACTATACAACATGAAATGTTATGTCGACATACCTATCTTGAACACTCTTCTCTCCTCCTTTGTCTTCTGATTCTTGCTCTTCTTTTATACATTTTAATAAACAAGATCTTTGAAAACCATCAAGTTCACTTCTCTCCAGATCAGTTAATAAATCTTAAAATTAAAAGTGATTGTATGTTTGATGCATAAACATGTGGTCTACCCCATTGGGAGTTATAGACGTCAATTTTTGCGGGGAAATGGTTTACTCGATGGGAAAACTGAACGGAAGTCTTTCCCATGGTTACATCACTGTGAATACCTACTCGTCTGTGGGTTTCCTACGTACTCGTTTCATCGGGTTCTCCGTTCATCATTCTTATATTGTATACATTCCTAGCCTCCGTAGTACCGCTTGTGCTACTTACGTTACCACAATTAGGACTTAGGTTAACTTTTTTGTCACTTTTCTGCAATGCATACTTCGGTTACTTTTAAATCTTTTTAAATTATTTTACTTTTCTAACTTACTACCTTCGGGTAAAGAATTTTCGCTGAAATCTTTTCACTCTCAAAAGGCTCGAAAAGTGGAGAAGATTGAAAAGTGTCAAAACTAATTATAAATATAGGCAAAATGCTCGATATTTCTATAGTAAAGTTGTATAAAAAGGTTGAAAATTCTGGAGGCAGAGGGTGAAAAAAGAAATGGCGGAAATTATTTTCGCGATGTGCCCATAAAATAGCTTCCGCGAACATTTCTTTCTGCGAAAATAAGCGAGTAACTGAATACAACCCTATTAAAAGCGGTATACGTATTGTTATCCTGAAGCAAATATATAAATAAACAAACAAGTAACGAAACTTGCTTTTCTTTATCTTTGGTTTCTGAAGATGGTGGGATGATATAATTTATGTAATAGACAGTCCACAAAACTCGTAATGGAAATTCGTATCAATTTTATACAGCAGGTGTGTCGTTGTGCATACTTAGTATACACAAAGACATTTCTTTCATGATGAAAATGGTTCCATTTAAACGGAACTACATTTGTATGCGCTAATACCTTTATATTTCTCTCCACGAATAAAATGATTCATAATTACAACCAGTGTTGTGAGAATACTAAATGGTGGAGGTAGTACAGATCGTGTTCGATACTCCATCATAGTGAAATAACGGCCAAATCTCCAAATTTTGTGGGAATCTTTTTCAACAGTATCATATATGGAACTAAAAGAAAATACAGACATAGACAAAGGCAACATTTCTTGTTCTATATAGTAATCTCCCTAAAGCATTAAGAAGATTGAGTAGAAAACGCTTCTTAACTGTGGGAGCTCCTTTATCCGCATCAACAGTCAACCAAAACCTGCTAAATTGAAAAAATTTCATGGTTTCTCTATATGGCTTCTATGCGTGATAGAATCGGAGAACGTCATTTGTCACTCCTAAAAACCTACCTGAATCTTGCAATTAGAAGATTGATCAGCAAGACAGCAGCAAGAAGTGTATATAAAGCCATCAATATTTTAATGAAAGGTATTGCAACGTCAGCATAATTCACTGAGAATACCGTCATATTGTATGCACCTAAAAGGTAGAAGATGATGTTAAGAATAGCAACACGAAGAAAACAGATTGGCTTAAAATGATGAATTGTTAGGCTATTGATTCCAATCCAATTTATCTACCTTAGGGGAAGAAATTTGGTGACTTCGCGAATTGGTAAAAAGTAAAATACAATTTTCGAAGCAAAAATTGTTTATTCCAAAAAATAAGAAACGAAAAAAAACGAATCAAAATACACAGTCCAGTGTAGCAATAGACGTTAGAATGAATCTTTGAAATTGCAAATTGAAGAAAATAGGTATTTAATTTCGCGAATTAGGGTATATTGGATTTTTTGCAGATATTTATTTTTGCGAATAATCTCTTATAAGACTTATATAACTTTTCGCGGGTATTTAATTTCGCGAATAGAGGTCAAATCTACAAAAAGCCTACTCTTAAGGCACCCCTATTAAAGTGCAGGCACTATCAGAAGTGAAGAATCCGTTTATGATTGGATTATGATAAAGAAATGTCATCATTACAAATTCAAGAGTTTTGTTGGGTTTTCCCCAATATCAGATTAATAAGGAAACATCAGTGTGGAACGCTAGTATAGAGGGCCCAAAAATGTGATGTGATCTTATACCTTTAACATCGCCATCATCCAGCGAATCAGCATAAATTTGTTTGTACGGGACAGAAAGAACTGATTCGATTGCCTCCATTGTTGAATCATTGTTTGGTGAAAGAATAGCAAATCGTGTGATACCATAAGCCAATAGAAATACACTCAATACGAACAAGAAGTAAAGTAAATCTGTCAACTGAATGAACAAATTAAAAATAAAATAATGTTATTTGACTAAGCGGTTGTAATTTCCGATCCCCTTCTTAAAACATACTTTACATGGGAAATCATTGATTATGGCGACGGCCTAAAGTTGACTGATAACATTGCAGAAAATCCCAGGCTGTCTTGTCTTGTACTTTCCGACGGAAAACTGCAAGTTATTCAATAGGGTAACCTTCTTTTCGTGCTGTGATTATCACGCTTATTGAAATATTTTAGGATTCCGTTTAGAGACGGTCACCAAAATTCGTAACGCAAATTGTACTATGTTCATCACAGAATAATTGTCTTTGTGCATATTAAGTATACACAAAGACACTCCTTCTGTATGAAAATTGATCCAAATAACAATGCAAATTTTGTGGACGGTCCCTTACAATATCCAACAAACAGTTCGTACTGCAATTCAAAAGACAGATTTCCAGAAAATAGGACCTGCTTATAACCAACATTTAAGGAGCGAAATTTCTCCTCGGGGTGAAATCGTTTACAGGGCGAAATTGTTTAAAAACGTTAAAATTTGCAGAAAGTTAGACTGGAGTCGCATTTTTTAAGTTTTTCGGAGTCATAGAAAGCATATAATAGCGTAATCGGAGGCTGAACGGCATTTCGGAAGAAAGATATGCACAAAATTTGAAGCGATGTGTGCAGAGGCATGTTATGATATTTTACATATCTCTGATGTGTGCCTAAGTAGCTGTAGATGACACTGTCTGAGAATGGGAATATCTGTACAAGTCTGTAATGGATAAGCACATCAAAACACGTAAAGCAAAAATTAGAGCAAAATCTCAACCCTCGGTAAATAGTAGAGTGAGAAAGCAACTAAATCAAAGATATAAACTGCTAAAAAAGGCTCAATCCACTTCAAATGGATCTCCTGACAGGGCTGAATATAAAAAGGCCAGAAACTACTGTACCAGACTTATTCGTTTGTCCGAAGCATCTTACTGGAAATCTAAGTTTGAAAATGTCTTATCCTGTTCTGAGTTCTGGAAGAATACCCGTGAATTCTGTGGTAGTGAAAAAAACACACAAAAAACACAAATTAGGAAAAAGCAAACCTACTTAATACCAACTTTACTAACATTGGCAAAGTTGACGAAGATCCTGAAAATACTAAACTGCAATGCTATATGTATAGGGTTACGCCATGTATTAGTACGATCAACTGTCATCCAGAGCAGCTTTTAAAAAGCTTCCCAAAAGTAGTGAAAATAAGAAAAGCAGGCGGACATGATCTGGTTTCAACAAATTATCTAAGACTAATTGGTACAGATGTTCTACAAGGCATCCAATATATAGCTAAATCAAGCTTTACATCTTGCAAGTTCCCTCCCGATCAACCGTTAATCAACAGTTAATTGCTCTCACAAGAAAGGCACCAAAGCACAATATCACTCCTCTGTTTACCAGGAAAACTGCTTGAAGCTGTGATTTCTACTATTATTGATAAGCATCTTAATTATCACAACCTGGTATATCAACATCAATGGGGGTCAATAAAGGTTGATCTCCTGAGCTCCATCTCTTGAACATCACCGAACAATTGAACGAGTTATTAAATAAAGGTGCAATGATTAGAGTTGTTGTTATGATCTTTCGATAGTGTCTGCCACAAAACATTAGCCAACAAACTGCAAGCAGCTGGTATATCTGGGGATCTTCACAAATACTGTGTTGATTATGTTGACAGCCGTTCTAACTTAACCACCTTTTCAGGCTGTAATTCCAGTTGACCAATTAGTCACACAGGGTTCTCTCCCAGGCCCTATGTTCTATTTATGTCATGCAAACGATTCACCAGAGAAAACACTTCTGACCAGGTCGACAACAGTACTGTTCAGTGCAGAAGAATATTTTGACGTTATTTTGCCTATTGTTAGCTATATAAGTTACAAAATTTTAACAGTTCGGTTGACATGAAGTAGTGCAATTTGAATAGCGTGTCACTCTTCAAGCAGAATATGACCAGTTTATGTCATACCTTTGGTGGTTCTACTCTTTCTGGCCAATGCGCCAACTTTTGTCCTTCCTTATAATTCAGAGTTTTGAATTGGACTGACTATTTCAATTACTTAAATTATTTATATATATTTAATAGAGAATTTTTACATAGATTTGTATTTTTATACGTTTTTGATATTTTTATTTACTTTACTTCTGACCAAGTCTTCTACCAATATTGTCATCGTTATTACAGACATTTTATAGACGCTATTACAGTAATGTCATCATTATCTGCGGTATAGTTAATGACTGGCATCCTTTACTTACCGGACCTGGACTCGGACGTAGAACCCTAGAAAACGGGGACCCAAATACCGGGACCCCAAGAAAACGGGAACCCAAAGGAAACGGGGACTCTTCACGTCTTATTCGTTAGCTTCATAAAATATTTGTTTTGTTTTTAACGCGTTGCTCATTCTTTTTTGTTACCTTTTTGTTATTTTTTGTTAAGTGGCCTTCAGTGGAAACGATCACCTGACTATAACGGTTCTTATTACTGTTATTAGACTGAGCAATCTCGTTCCCGAGTTGCAAAAGTGCGAAAAGATTTGCTTGATCATGTGACCACTCATTTTGGCGGTACTCAATTTGATAAACTATAGTAGAGATATATCAATTTTTAGTTTTTAACCTTTCTTATTAACATAGATGCTATATATCAATTTTATTCTTCAGGTCTTCGAATTGGGATTTCCCTCAACGCTTGAATAACGCTTTGGTTCGAATATGAACTCTACAACTTGATTGAACTAGCAGTTGTTATTCTTATATGTAATTAATATATCTATTTTAACATATCGCTGCATTAAAAAGCATGTTATCCTATTAAACAACTTGCAATTGTCCATCAGAAAAGACCACACAACTTCATGTCGTCTGGTGCTTTTTGATAGACATCTGCAGGTTGTGCAATTGGATAACATCATTTTTCACGTATTCGATTCGTTGATAGCATGGCTATATGGTACAAAAGTGAAATGCTTTCGTTACCTGTTTTACTTTTCAATCATTAGCAACAATAGGTGGTACTGCTTAGTCATCAACAATAGGTGGTACTGCTTAGTCATCAACCTTACATGCTCTAATAGTTGTTGATTTTTTCAAAAACCGTTCGTTTCGTTTCAAATACTTAAAAAATGGAAAGTCCGGAAAGCTTAAAGCATGTTTTGGAACAAACTTTCCACAATTGCCTGAATCATTATTTGAAAGTGCCTGAAGTCTGAGTTTGTATCTACAAAGGTTTCCTTTCACATTTGATCTCAAACGCATAGTGTAAGACAGACTTTAATATTCAAAATTTATCGATCCAATGTGATTTCATTTGTTAAACAAATTACATTTGTGTTTACAAAAGATCTTTTATAACAATTAACTGGATAAAAGATCGAATTAAGCAGGAACAGCAGAATTTACTTTCGGACGACCATTCCACACAATTAACCAGTACTGAAACATGACGGCTCCCTAACAGTGCATACGTCAAACAAACATTGGTAAAAAACAATTAACCGTTAATCGTTTAAACACAGCCACAAATATTATCTGTGTTTTGGAAGAGTCCCCGATTTTGTGTACCCGTTTTCTTAAGTCCACCAGTTTTCGGTCCCCGTTTTCTAGGGACCCACTTTCAGGTCCAGAACCTATATCTTTCTGTTTATAATTCGATTTCACTATATGGCTAGACGTGATGTAATCTGTACTCCATGTAACTGACGATAATACAGAAGCAAGCAAGTAGTGATTTCACACCGGGCGAAATGAAAAAAAAGTAAACGATTTCATCCGGGGGTATAAATTTCGGTTGTAAGATTCGTTTCATGAAAAAGATATGCAGCTTACATAGTAACGAGACATTTCATGTCATAAAATATTCTATAATTTATTATGTTCACTCTTAGGCCTAGAAGGAGTGTCTTTACGCATATAGAGTATGTATAAAGACACTTCGTCTAAGGTGAAATGTAGAAACTTTAATACACAATCTTACCATTCTAACAATCAGATCTATATACGGACCAATTTCCGAACTGATAGTGAACACATGCAATAAACGTATAATCCATAGAAAGACATTCACAGCGTAGAATATTCGAGCTTCAAGTAATGTATTTTCATCCATACGTAGACCAAATGCAACAATGAACAATGTCAAGGTTAAAACGTCTAACAGATTCATGTAAGATGAGCAATAACTATTCAATTTTTGACGAAACGATCGACCAACTGGGGCTTTGAGAAGCTAGAGATAAATAGAAATAACATCTATCATATCAGCATAATTTAAGGGGTCGTCTGTGAAGCCGTGATGCAAATCGTAACCATTTTCATCACAGAAGTGTCTTTTTGCATCATTCTTAATAAAAAGTTATAAGAATTGTGTGGATGGTCGTTAGGCAAATAGTTAGGAGGTCCAAAGTTGTTGAGTTTTGTAGTTCGTTTTCAATAAAAAATGCAATTTTTAAACCGGCAACTATTATACTTCATACAGAAAATTGCATATTTCTATCTGATACCTTCAAAAAGTCTTTTGTGCATACACAATCAAGAAGTGGACCACTTCTTTTCCGATAAAAAAAGAAAAGACGAATTCGAGGTCGCTCATTGAACATCTCTGTATGCAACGTCCGCAGTAGTAATCCGGTATAACCACTTGTCTATAGAAGTCCTACATTCATATTCACCTGTATACAATGATATTAAGTATTTCAGTTTTGTTTCTTTCCTCTATACAGTCTGGACGAACTCAACAATAACTTTTAAAGCAACAAACACAAACCTTTGACGCAAGAAAGCTTTTTGGCACATGTGTGTCACATGATTCCTTTGTTGACATCTTATGATTGGTTTAAATAAATAGTGCAATACAATACTTTTTATAATTTTACACAGCCGACTCCCATTTGTTCCTTTCGCAAAACTATTAGATTAACACCTTGTCATACGAAATTTTTCTTAACTAATGTAAATTAAACCAATCATATACCGTCTCTTTGCATAAAAAGTTTGCATTCCATTGCGGGAACGGCCAAGAAAATATATGGCCTAACTTAGCGCAAGTGGCGACTTGGCAGCAACCTCAATAATTAACATAGGGGAAAATCTGAACGAGACTATTATAACAAGTTATAACCAAGCTTACGAGATTTAGAGATGTATGATTGAATGATAATTTCGCCTGCTGCATTTTCACGATATTATCATACAATCAAATGTGGTGGCCGGAAAACAAAATTATTTCAAGCGATTGATGTTTTTTAAAGCCCAAACTGAAATTGACTTCTTTTGTCAAATATAAGTTACTCGTTTATAATCTTTTACCGTTAAAAAATGAGGTTTATATGTCATAAAAAGTCTACCTGATAGACCGATTCGCGAAGTGGAGGCTAATATTTTACCTCTTCATGCTTTATTTACAATTTTCGGGAATTCCCTGATTGTTTATCAAGTTTGTTGGCTAAAGACGATCACCATGCAAACTGTGGCTTGAGTTTGACCAAACTGTTTTTCCTCTTTCTCGGCTTTTTTCTCCCTCTGCCTAAACGAATAAGGAGTTTGGCCCGTAGACGATCGTACTAGTAAATAATTTTGGACCACTAATAAAATTGCATGGCTTGCATTGCAGATATCTTTTTTTCAGATGTAACAGCTCCGAACCCACCTGTTTTATCTCTTCTAAAGTAAATGCTACCCAATAGGCGAAGATAATCCATTCTGAGAAGGAGATAGTTTTTTCTAATTTATGTGTGTTGATGTATGCAAACAGTATTAAAAATATAATGTACGATACCTAAACGAAAAACAACTGTTTTTCAGAAAACTCTAACAACAATTTGTAGTATGGTGTGATCACGTAGGTCAATTTGTCACGACTGAGTGCTTCAAAGTGTAACCTATAACACTTTGAAGCACTCAGTGGTGACAAATTGACCTACATGATCACACCATACTACAAATTAGTTACTTAGTGTATCATATAAAAAACCCTGCAAGTGCTAAATATTGAAGGGATAGGTGGTGCTGGGAGGGGTGACATTTGTATGCATATAGAAATATAATGCAAAGACATAAAACTTCAAACATATTCCTGTGGAAATACACTCATACTGAACTAAATTTTATTTTAGGACATGAATTACTTCTTGTTGCTAGTTGGAAAAACCTTGGCGAATAAACTCAAGCAAAAATTTGTATCTTTACGTGGCATGTGACGAGCTGTCTAAAAGTAAAAGATCAGCGGCGGGTAACAACAAACAACATATATGAACAACAAAGCAAAGAAATCTTAAACGTGTATGGCTTAACCCTATTCGTACCGGGGGGGGGGGGGGTACACAGTACCACAATCGTGAACTTTTTGTTATAACTTTTGTTCTGTACAATATTAAGAGATGCCCTTATCTATTTATTGGCAACACAAGGAGACAAAAAAATCTGGAAATAGTTGCGTCCTTTAGCGCCCAGACGCCCTTTGAAAATATTGTCCAATCAAGTCTCCTCTTATAATTATTTTTAAACTTTTTTTTAATCGACTAATGAAGTCTCAAGAACATTATTTTTGAATATATTACACCTCTTTCATGGGAAACATTGACAAATTTAACTGCTCAGTGCTTCAGTTCGCTCCATTGGCGTTAATTTTGAAAATCATCGAAATTCCGAGGGAAAAGTAATCTTGACGTCATTATCAACACGATAAAGTCATAATTGAAACGACGACGTCAAAATGTCGGACTTGTGATGTTGTACTACTGTGCTAAGCTTTATGACGTAAGCATAACATTAACAACTTATTTGGGGGTGTGGTACTTTGTACCCCTCCCAGTATATTTGAGACCAAAAAGCCCGGTATTATTAGGGTTAACAGGTGGTTGGAGGCTAGGATTGGTGTTATCCAATTAAGCAGCTTGTAGATATCTGTCCGAAAAACAGCGGAAAATGGTTGCCTTGCGCTTTCAGACAGATAATTTCAAGCTGGGCTATTTTGTAAAATTACTAAAAACAGCTTACAGAATTAGTTACACATTTCGTGATCGGTGCAGTATAAAAATAAGATGTTTTGCAGAAAAGCTCTGACATACAACTGTTTCCATCCTTTTCGTTCCTAAAATATAAAATAATCAAGTCTCAGGCATTGCGATAGAGATTCGCAACTCTATTTAGAGGTATATATGCATCAACATATACGATAAGAGGCCGTCCAAAAAATTCGTATGGAAATTCATACATGAGCAGTGCCTTTCTGCAAACTTCTTCAATTATGATAATGGTGATTGTACATACTTTTTGTGATATAAATTTTGTGGCCGCTAAATAATAACTGAGTACTATAATCACTCAAAAAGCCTTCATTTCTTAAACCAGTAACCGAGCAGATATAGATATCAAAATAATTGGATAAGTCAATTGGATATTATTTGAACGTCATATGCAGGCCATATTCCAGACCTTTTAAGGATCCGACAATCGAGATTGGCGAAGAAACTGCCCTTTCTATGTAAAATAGTCTTAAAAATAACTAGTTTTCAAAGAAACCTAGGTATGTTTTGGACTTGTTTACAATAATTGCATTATTTAACTAATCGGACGCTGCCTTCCGCGGGCGGGCGGGAAGGAGTATGTTTAACATGTTCCGCAATTTAAAAGAAACTAACACTAAAGAAAGCTGAAATTAAATGGAATTACTGAGATTGTGATTTCAACTTATTTTTGTTCACTTCATGTTTTGCATGACCTTCTGTTTTCAATTGTTCTTTCGATTTGAACTTTACGAGCTTCGGTACCAAATACAGTGGTGGAAACATCGCAATAAAAATCTAGAAAATAAGAGAACATCTTAATAAATTTATATTTAGGGTTCCAGGACTTTCCAGGACTATTTTTCACTTTTTCCAGGACTTTTCTAGTCTAATTTCCAGGACTTTCCCAGGACATTTTTAGAAATTCGATGACTTTCCCGGACATTCTAAGACACCCGATATGTGAAGAAGAAAAGAACACTATTTGTATTGGAACAAATAAATGGAATCAGTAAATACTCGAGGGTACTAGTTTATGCGTGTTATTCCCTAACAAATATTGTTACCAAAGTAGAATGCATACAAATTATAACTGTAAAATATGTTAGAAAGAAAAACAACAAGTACAATGCTATACACCTTTAAACGTTTGCATTAATAAAGGCATAGAAGGACCTGTATAAAATTCCAAGACTTTCCAGGACCTTTTTCTAATTCCAGGACCTTTATAATTGTGGCAATCCTGTTATTGTACATTCTTTTGCATAAAATTTAAGAGAAATCAATGCGAATTTATGAAATAAATATTTAAGACAAACACTAAGACAGGGTTCTCTGGAAGACGTATTTACTTAATCATTCACAACTATGGGGAGGATTTTTAATACATACATTCCGCAGAGACATTTCCCAAAGGCACTTGATAATTGATTATCAGGTTTTAACTATATATTCGAATACATACTTGATATACTCGCAGTTTTGTTATCCGTTAACGATTTTATCAAACAACCTGTTGGAATCTGGAGTTATATTATCCATTAACGATGTTATCAAACAACCTGTTGAAATCTGGAGTTATGTTACAAGGAAGAAGTCTTGACTTACTCTTAAACCCTGCCAAAACCATGAAGTTCCAGGTAACATTAAATTCCCACACCATATATCATCAGTGAACATTCTTTGACAGGTATCATGCGAAACTACATCTACATGACAACTAGATGCTGCAAGAGCCAAACATGTTTTTGATCCAAAATGTGGTATTTTTTGTTTTAACATTCGTCTTGTTAGCAATTCGTGCTCTTGAGAACATCGCTCCAATAAACGCAAGGCCAGACTTCGAAAATATCTAAAATATGGATGCAATTAAGAACCGTCCACTAAATTCACATGGAAATTCGTACCAATGTTCATACAAAAGACAATTTTGATGAAAATGGTACGATTTGCAATACGAATTTTGTGGACGATTCCTTGCTACAAATATTAATATATACACAGAGGTAAAGTTTAAAAGGTTTACCACAATACCTTGTCAACAGGTACCAATGGGTGATAAGAGCCATAAGGCGTGGTCAAATCATCAAAAATTGGTCGTCACTGTGACGTAACGAGCACCTGTTAGAAAACCCGACTTGCCGTTTGAGTTTGAGTTTAAATTTTGATACACAGGTTGTATTTTTTTTATTTTTTTTTTATTTTTTTATTTATTTATTTATTTAACGTTGGTTAGTTACATTTCAATAGTTCATATAAACTAATACAAGCCAACGATAGCGATAAAATCATTAAAATAACATTAAATTAATAAATTAATAATATACTAAAAATTTGCATTATGCACAAGTCTTACACTGACAGTATAATGAGGCAATTTCAGATAATCACAATTTGAATGACGAAAGTGAAGATTTCAGTTTCAGCTCTGCAGGTACATGATTCCATGCAAGAGCGGCTCTAAAAACAAACGACTGTTGAGTAGAGTCAATTCTATTTGGCAGGTATACTGTTTTACCAAGACAAAGGCTCTTGTTGACATTATTATGCACAAATAGGTGCCACATAAGCTCTGGGTTGAGTTTATTGATGGATTTGCACACTTCAATCAACATAAACCTGAGATTTGTTGTGTGAATTGACTTTTTGTTAAATCGTTTTCGGATTTCATCAGTCGGTGTGATGAAGTCAAGGTTAATTGCCCTCAGAGCACGAATATGAGTGGCATTAATTTGCTAGTTGCAGTTTTGGAGCAAAACATCCAATTATCAGGATTTACAACCATCTGCTTATCTCTAAACCACTTTATCAGAGTGTTCGTGTCTTGGGTAAGGCGGTGTAAAACGGCCTAAATGGTTAAGTCACATACAGAAAGTGTTTTGCCATCGCCAAAATGGCAGATGTCCGAAAAAATGTCGGAAAGGAAAATGTCATTGAATAAAATATTGAAAAAGAGAGGTCCTAATATTGAGCCCTGTGGAATTCCAACTCAATCACGCAAACACGCATCTTTCTGTTTAAAAGATAATTGTATAAAAGTTTTAGACTGTTGGATCCCAGGCCCTATGCATGAAGTTTAGCAATTAGCAAATCATGAGGCAAACAGTCAAAAGCCTTAGACAGATCCATTAAGACCGTTCCTACCATTTCAGATTTCGCAAGGCATTTCTGCCATGCATTTAACAAGTTGAGTAATGCATGTTCTGTCGAATATCCTTTGCGAAATATACATAGATATTTTTAAATTTTTTTTTGTATGAAGCACTATAGCTGCTTCTCGATGAGCTTTTCAAAGACCTTTGACAAGGGTCGTAGGAGACTTGTGGGTCTGTAATTGGACCTTTCGCTTTTGGCCCCTTTTTTGTAAACTGGAATTACATCAGCCATTTTAAGTTCCTCCGGAAACAAACCTGTATCGATACCACTATTGAAACAATCAGTTAGAGTTTTATTTATCTCATTAGACGATAACTTTAGAACATGAATGGGGATATCACCACTATTTTATTTTTGATGCATCCAGATTTGGAATTTCTTGTTGCATCTCGCGAGCATTTACATGCTGAAATTCAAAAATCTCGTAATCTGCTGACAAAGATTTCATTTTCAAAACGCTGGGATGACCCTGATACTTCTCAATAGAAAATGCAATGAGATCATTGCATGTTGTAGAAAAGTCAGTGTTCCATTGAGGAATGTTCATGGATTAAAATAATTCGTAAAATAATTGTTAAATGTGCTAGCAATCTTTTTATCATTGTGGACAATCTGTTGATTGTCTACTAAAACTGTTTTCTTATCAGTGAAAACCTTTTCGGAGAAAAACGGTTTGCAAGCCTTCCAAAAACCACTTTTTCTTTTCATGCTTGTGCTACTGAAGAAAGAACGTTTTAGTTTCTTGTTCAAGTTTACAAAACGATTTTTCAGTGCCTTGCATCTAGCCCAATCTTCAAGAGTATTTAAGGAGTTTGCCCTGTTTTTAAGACGCGACCTTGTCATGATAGCTTTCCTGAGTGACGGAGAAAGCGAATCTTGACTGGAGCAAGTTCGTTTAGTAAAGACAAGAACATGCTATTGAAGTCTCTATATAAGTGAATTTTTCCTAAACTACTATGTAAATGCGGCAAAAACATATTTTCAATAAAATGTTTGTAGGAACGATACCTAAGTTTTCCAGGCTCAAACTTCACATATGTTGACTGAACATAGTATAAACTAGTGAGTGATGATCACTCAATCCTGTCTCCGCAGTTCCAGAGTGCTTGAAAGAGTACTTTTTGTTGGACAACACCAAGTCAACCAACGATTCATTTGGGGATTTCCATCAAGATTTACTCTTTATGTGGTTAAATAGGCCATTATTTTGACCGAAAGAGGCTAACCGAGTAACTTGTGATTCAGAATTGAAGTCACCCATCCCTAGTATGTTAGTGTGCGTCCTAGTATAAAAATCTAACAAGGATGGCAAAGAGTTGAAAACATATTCTAAACATTGTTTTGGTGTTCTGTAGATAGATACAGTCATATATCATATGTATACAGTCATCTGTATACAGATACAGATACATACAAGGAGTGGATAGCTCACTTGGTAAGACGGTGTGCTGGTAATACATGGGTGACAAACGCTGCAGGTTCGAATCCCACCAAGAGAAATATATATATATATATATTATAACAACTTGTAAAAGAAAAGATGTGAAAAAGACAGTAAGTCGAAACGTAAAACAAAAATGTTGTATTTTTTTATG
>JAUCNQ010158000.1:0-15976 GCA_032352715.1 Bougainvillia muscus | reverse complement strand
TTGTGGTAATTTTAGCAGGATTTCTTAAAAATTTGATAGGTGGTCTCGAGCAATAGCTTATAATTTCAGAATGGTAATAGGTATGGGGCTGAAACTTTCAGAAAACGTGCCCAATAGGATTTTAGTAAAAGTTCTAAAGTTTCAGTTCAATTACTTATGTAAAACAAAAGTTATTAAAAAACGTCTGACAGGGGGGGGGATCTTATGAAGACTCACCCTTCTTGTGAGGAACTATTTTCATCGTTACTGCATGCACCAAGAGGAGGTAAACGTCTGTCTTCAACATCATAAAACTCATCTTCATCCTCATCATTCAGTTCTTTAGCAGGTACACTTCTAAGCTTGTCATGAAACTCAAACGCTTCCTCATACATAAATTGTTCATATGCCATTTTGATAATACGTTTATACTGTCTGAAGTACAATATTAAGAAATTTTTTTTTTTTGACTTTTTTTAATTTATAAATTTTCTAAAAAAATAATTATATATATAGAAATTGCTATAGAGACCACAAAACACGATGCTGCAATTTTAATTAAAGAGTTGCCACTGATTTTTCCTGCCAAGCCGAAAAAAGCTGGAAATAAGCTTGAAAATACCTGAAATCCGTTTAATTCACAGTCTAAGGAGTCACTGGTGGCCGGAATTCTGGCAGGTGCCAAAAAAGTGGCAACGCTGTAATTACAAAAAAGGCCATGGATGAGTGTTATTAACTCTATCTGACAGGTTTTTTAAAAAATATCAGACACAATCACAGATATAATCAAGAAATCAAATAAACTCAAATTCTCAGTTCTATTTTATAAAAAGGGCACTTTCACCATCATAATTCAAGGGGAAGGGTCCCATTGGCATTCTCTGTTTATTTATATATACACGTTGACAAACAATATTATCTGAACCTGTTAGAAGAATCAGGACCAAATCCAGAGCGGTTTTTATACCGTTTTCAGGTATGGGCACCCAAAAAATGTGCCCAAAAAAACCAATGAGGGAGTGATTTTCTTATAGGAGTTTTGATACATGTGGTAGTTACTAGTTCTTCACTCAGTTGTGTTTTCGATTTGTTTTACTTCACTTGCAGGGCATTAAAGTAGGCTGGTTTTCACATTATGAACTTCTGGCAGTTTAAAAAAGAGGGAAAATACCCTGGGTTCGGATATCAAATCACGTCCACGTCTCTACTGGTATGCCCAAAAATCTCTGGATTTGGCCCTGAGAATGGAGTAACACAGTTTTGATAAACAAACACCATATCATAGGGGGTATCAATCAAAAGTCTTAGAGAAATTCATTACACAAATATTGCCATTTCGCAGTATTTGAATAAATAACATAAACTAGCGCACTTCTTAAAAAGCTTGGATTAGTGTTTGTATCTACTGTTTAGCAGTTCATACTGTGCATGCGCAATGGCCGAATTTCACTTCTCATGCCCTAATAAGTAATTTTCTGTATTCTTAATTTTCAAGTGGTGTGAATCCTTTACACAACATTATGGAGAAATGCAATCGTACAACAAATGAGAAGTATAGTTCTTGGACAATTACTTTTTGTTGAGCTAAATGGCCTAATTGGAGTGTTTGTTATATCAAGTAAAGAATTCAAGATGGCGAATAAAAAAATGAATGCAAGACATGTAAACCAATTCTGATTATATATACTAAAATAATCCAGTGCAATCGACAAGCCAAAGCCCCTAATTATTTGTGCCTTCATATCCATGTCAAATTAGCTTTACAGTGAGGGACACGAAGGCACAGAGAAGTAATAATGACTACCGTTGTCATGAGCATGTGAGCACTGTGTCAAAGTGAGTTAGTCGATTGGATTGAGTAAAACTGTAAATTTTTAAAAATTTATTTATAAAAGTCATCTCCTCAGCAGCCTTTTCCGCCTCCATCAAAGAAAGATAATTCTGCGTTTGTGAAGGATGACTAAGGAACCGTCTCAAAAATTCGCTTAAATTCCCTTAAATTCGCTTCATTTTCACCTTAGATGAAGTGTTATTGTAACACGTAAGTCTTACAATAACACTTCATCTCTGAGGTGAAAATTATTAGGAATGAAGCGAATTGCTAAGCGAATTTAAGCGAATTTTTGAGACGGTTCCTAATAGTTTTTTAATAGTAAAAGAAAAAAATTCCAAAAACTCAAAACCATGAGAAGCCATGACCCTAACTCAAGGGAAATTCATGAATATCAGAAATATTCGTGATTTGTGATTCCTGTCACAAGACTCTGTTTTCGAAAGAAGCCAGCGGAACATTTTGAAGAAAGTTTGCATTAGAATGTTGGAATGCAAGGGAGGAAAAGGTGCTGTCGACAATTAGGTTTCTTTGCGCTAAGCTATGTTGAGGAAAAAAAAATTCATGGCAATGCATGTGCAATTCACCCTTTTATAAGCAGGGCAAAACTATCCAACCTGCATGTTTTATGCAACATGGTTCAACTCTAGTTTGACATTCAGAAAAGCTAGAACATCAACATCTGGGAAGGAGAAGTTTTACTATCCATTTGTACTCTTAACGTCATTATGGCGTTAATGGGCGGGTGGGTTAACAGACATGATGTTAAAATTTGCAGAAATTTTTATCGATCTTTTCAGTGTTTAGTGTTAGAAAAAAATGAGAAGTTGCTTTATGCCATCATGATGACAATATGACATATGCGGCGAACCAACCAACTAAAAAGTGTTTGCTTTAAAAAAAGGTCAAAGCACTGAGCGTCTAAGATCAACCACCGCATTTAGTTTGCTGCGCTATTTATTATCAGCAGTCAGTGATTTTAGCAAAATCTTTCTTTTGTATCTTGCAGAGCCATGTGATATATGTTTTCTACTTGGAGTTTCCACTGTTTGCAAGGGAAAAGCTTCGTCGTAGTGGTAGCACCTTTGCCCCTTCGGGAGAAGCATTTTTGCGTGTGTGAGAAGGTAACCAAAATTCAAATCGAACTTTTAAGACTATTGTGGAATCGTTTTCAACAGGGCGAACCCACAGCAACAAACTACAGGATCACTGTGAACTAATAAAAAATAGTCTCTAGCTTGTTTTTCAGCTTTGCAATAAGAGTTTGAAATTTTCGTGGAGCTCATGTTAAAATTCTTGTTTTTTGCTAGTTTTTCCTCATTTTGATCATGTAAGTTTCATATATACTTTATTCTTTTCAATTTATTTCATGCATGTTATATAAATAAATGAGTTTTCAATGTTTGTTTACACCTTATTTAATCAAAAATTCCATGGTGATTTTTGGAACATACTTTAAGGTAATCAAGTCAAACGTTTGCCTGTCAGTGGTGTCTTGATCAGGGCTTGAAATAAATATTTACCCCCTGAAGCAGATAATATGTCGTTATTACTTTCTCCATCTTGCTTTAATGTATTCAGCTAGTTTTTACATTAGTTTATGAAATTCAAATTTTCAGTGGGAACATTTTTATTTATGAAAATTTTGGTCAGATAATTATCGCAAAGTTATTCGACATGTTTTCATAACTTTATCCTCAGTGAGAACCAAGCTTAATTGAATAATGCTGTTCCTTTCGTAAAGTGCTGTCCAACTATTGCAAATGCGTAACTTGTAATTTAGTTGAATTACATTTGGTCATGGCTCGAAACTGCAGTACAGAAATCGCGAAAGTTCAAAACCGAGATGTAATAGGGTTATAAATCAAGGAAAACTGTTCTGCTTGGTTTTATTCCTGATATTTCATGGTAAGAACTTGGATATCCATCTACTTAGCAAATATTGGCCATTTTATTACCCATTCCGGAAATAATCATACGCAAAGTAAAAATCCTGAAAATTTGATGATATTTCAATATAGTTAGCTTGAGATATATCATTTTGAATGCGTCCACACACTAAATTTCAAGCGCCTGGGCTGAAATTTTCGAAACATTTATAAGAGAACAGTAATAGTAGCCATGATTGTTTTGAATGCTAATTGACAGGTACCATAGAGAGGATAAAATCCTGAAAATGATATGCTATTTCAATAAAATTATCACGAGATATATTGTTTGAACTTGCTTCCGCACACCAATTCTCAAGCTTCTGGGCTGGATTTCTCCTGTCAATTAAAAGAGAATAGTAGTAGTGTCCAGGGTTGCTTTTGATGATATTGACAGTTACTCTAGATAGGAAAAAATTCTGAAATTTTCATGATATTTCAATAATTTCATTTATTTCAAATATTTCATTTTAGGAATTCGCGAGGATTTATTTTCGCGAATTTACTGTTTCCAGATTTTTGCGGATACTTTTTTTTGCGAATGGCCATAATTAATCCACTTGTTAACACTTAATCTAAGATGAAAATGATATCAATGAAGCAAATTATTAAAGATTGCAGGCGTTTGATGAATCGTACGCCTTAAGAATTTTAGGCGTGTGTGGAGGCGTGGGCGTACGATCGTACGCCTCTTGTTTGTCCCTTAATCAATTATTACACAACATGCAGTTGTACCTTTTCTTATCTGATTGCATAATTTAAAAGATTAAAAGTTAACAGCGCTGTTAGTATATAAACTGCCCTCATCCTTTATAAAGATTTCATTACATTCCATGACAATGAAATTGAATTTCTAAACCCAAGGAATTTTTAGACCTAGGCGGAATTTCTTTAAGTAAATTTTCTGTATGTAGAATTAAATAACATCCACCTGGCCTGATCTACAATAAAAAAGTATTTAACTTCTTGTTTCTCAAAGTATATTTCGGGTATAGGACCCTGTACAATTTTGAGTCATGTTACTGTAGGGATTGTGTAACATTTTCGAAAAATTAATTAATAGAAAGCTGGAAGAATTAGCTAAAAACTATTTTTTTATTTTTATAGTTCCTGATTTGTGAAAAAAATATTCTTGAATTGAAATTCTAATGTTAGAAAGCGTATTGAAAAATATTTGAGGGTTTTTCCATCATTACTTTTGAAGGATGGCACAATCGGGAAAACTGTAACTTGGTTTTTTAGAAAAGATTCTGAGCTACCATTTTGATGTGTGTTATGTCATCAGAACAATTCCTGTGTGGTAACATGATAGACTTGTTTCAACACATGTAAATTAAAAAGTTTGTTAGTTCAAACAACCAAAATTGAATAAAACAACATGTGCCTGGCCTTTCTAACACAGCAATTTATTTTAATTAAAGTTGTCCAAGAATGTGTGAAATAGCACTTTTTGTTCAGTCTATATCCTTCTATTTTAAAAGGTATACTGTCTTTTTAAGTTATTTTCTAAAGTCACTTTTAAAAAACTCTAAATTATACTTATTCTTAGTAGAAATTGATCTTAAAAGTGCAATCAAGTTATTTGGGTAATTTTGTGAAAATATGTGAAATCTTTGATATTAACAGCTTTATCATTAATACCATAGCAATTTCAACAGCCTAAGTTTTCACTTTCATATAAAAATTAAGCACTAAAGTATATACATGTGATATTTTAAAAAACGTGAAAATTGCCTTACTTCCCTTTTTTGTACTCATGAGTATGAATACAAATTGTTAAAGTGAATTTCTTTTCCAATTCTATTGGTAAAAAAATTATTAGCTAAATTAATAATAATTTTTTACAGATCCAAAAATCTTAAGCCATTCTTAAGTTATTGCGTTTTTTTTGCGACCCTAACTTCCTCTTGTTTTCCGCCTCATTTGCCCTTGCATTGGAACACAGCTCTGGCAAATCGGCCAATTATCCACTGCTGCCTAAATGTAATTTAAACAACACATAGAAGGGCACAGCCAGTTCAGGCGGCAATGGAGAGTTCTGCGAAAGCCCTTGGAACGAGGATGAGAAGAAAAAAGAATTGCAGCAGTTGTTGTCTTACTGCCTCAAAAATTGTTTTTTTCATCAACAAAAGCATATTGTGGTAAGAACAAAGGATAGAGTTTTCATTTAGAAATCGCTTCGGTAAAGACGATGAGCACAAGTTAAATATTCGGGAAGAAAAACAGAATTTCGAAAAACAGAATTTTTAACTTTTCCTTTCTTTCCCTTATCGATTCTTTATTTATGACCAATTAACAAATAGGTTAATATTAAGAGAAAAGCTCGCCAGCGAGCCAATACATACCTTAAACTAACTTGTTTAGTTGGAAAGTGAAGGTAATGTGTTGTCTTTGCTTCCCACCAAGTCACAAGATCGCAAGATATCGTTTTAATGTATTTCACTTGTGAGATCGCAAGGCCACCAAACAATTTTATATTTAAATCTCTTTATACTACAAGACCTTTCTAACATGTCTTTACATGACTACATCAAGATGGTCATACCGGGCACTTTATTAATAGTTACCACACATTAATGATGTGCAACTCTGTGAATTTTGAACACATATTATACACACATACTCTCAAACTCCCCTGTCTGCAGTGTCACTGTAGAAAATGGCTGAGCTTTGCTCAAAGATTAAAATTGTTGTACTCACGCTAGAGGAGAGAGGTTCAACACTCAAAAGATGAATCTTTCTATTTTAAAAATGTTGTCTTTAATATTAAATAACAAGTAACACTCTTTTGTATTGTTCTTGTTTGTTTCATTCACTTTTGTGACTTCCGCTAAGCTAACTAACCAAAGTCTCAGAGATAGATGTCAGAGTTCATACGGTGGGCTGTGATTATCAGATCTTGAAGCTTGATATGCCGTTGAAAAGATAAATCATCTCCTCTCCGGTCCTCCGGGTGTTCATTTTTGGGTGTCCAGACTCTACCAAACTTACAGCGGGTCAAATGGATGTCTCCACAGTCTTTTAATAATTTGCGTATTTTTGTGTGAAAATGGTATACATTACCAGGTCTTAGCCTGAGTTATTTTCTGAAGTCATTAAACACTCTAAATTATACTTATTCTCAGTAAAATTTGATCTTAAAAGGGCAATCAAATTCTAATCGGTTAATTTTGTCTCGTTTGCCCATTTTTTGTACTTATTACGTAACGAAAAGATGAGAAAATCTTTTGTATTATCAGTTTTATCATTCATACTGATGCTGTATCAGTTTCAACAGCCTAAGTTTTCACTTTCCTATTTAAATCCAGCTGAAAGTACTCAAAAAATCTTTAGCCATTCTTTAGTTATGGCATTTTTGGTAAGGCCGACGTCACAAAGACAGGGTGTTAGAGTCATTCGACCGACCCTTTTTTTGAGCACCAAAATTTTACATTTGGAGTCGGAGGGAGTCGGAGGGAGTCGGAGAGAGTCAGGGTTTTTTTAGTTTTTCTTCGTCGCTGGCCTTCCGGCAGATCGGAAAGTGTTTCTTCACCATTTCGCTGCTATTTTGATTCTTTTTGCACACTGGCTGTGCACACTAGCTGGTCATGCACACTGGATGTGCATTTCGCGGCAAAATGGTGGCGATACGGTGAAGGAAAACTTCCGGATCTGTGCCAAAAGCCGTTGATAGTGGAAATAAGTTTTTTTAGCCGAAAATATGACTTTTTGATAGCCCACCGACCGACGGACCCTATTTTGACACCTCAAATGACTCTAACACCATGTATTTGTGACGTCGGCCTAACTCTAGGTATAAATTCCTCTTATTTTCAGCCTCATTTCCCCTTGAAACAGCTGTGTCGTGGTCTGTTATAACCGCGCATGCGGACAGAACGGGAGGGTTATATTGGTAAACAAACTGGCCAAACTTCAAGCTGATCCAACATGGCATAATCTTGCGCAGCGTTCATGAAGTCTGACATTTTAAAGGCGAATGCCAGAAACATCGCGTTACCAAAGGTATTTATACACGAGGTCTTTACTTCAAACTTATATATGTTAGAGTACTATTCTTTGGTTTTCAAATGCTTTTTACCGCATTCAAAAATATTAAGTTAGTGCAGAGTTATAGATAATTTTCTAAGATACACTTTTCGTCAAAAATCGAAAAAACGTGTGTTCACGTAATTCTCTACTTGATGTCAATTACGCAAATAAAACAGACGTGATATACACTGTGAAACAAGCAACTGTTGTGTCAGGGATAGGCACAACAAAAACACATAACGAAGAAGAAGAAGAAGAAGAAGGCTGGAAGGGGGGGGGAAACAAGAATAAAAAAGAGTGGAATTGGTGGCAATAGCTATGTAAAATCAACAAGAACAGATAAACGACATATCCAAACGACTTTAATCAACACATTGTGATTTGTTGGTGATCTTTAAATACTTTAATGGTTGTTTCGTGTCTTAAAACCTTTATCAACCAGTCAGCCAGCTGCAATTAAATCTCTTCCGTTGTGGCCATCTTTGATCCTTTGACTTGTCTGTCGCAAGCGTTGTCATGAAAATTGTACGGCAAATATATTGAAACATCGAGGCATTGATAAACATTGAGTTTGCCGTAAAGTTCAGACCACTAATCTAACACCCCCACACGAAACTGCGTAATTTCAGCCCCATATGACGAAAGAATCAACTTTTAGTTTATACTAATATTACCTAATTAAATTATTACAGCACCAGAGGCGGATTCAGAACATGCTTGTACCTAGTCACAGCAATGAAATGGAGATTCAAAGCATGCTCAAAGTCATTAATTCTAATAGCTTACTTTCGGTATGATGACGGTCTCTAAAGATCCATCATTCATACAGAGAAGCTATTAAGATTGCACGCTTTAAGCATCAGGCAAATATCTTCCAAGGCTGGGTGGTACTTATGTCTTTCTTATTTTTGAGCCTAACATGGTAGTTAGATGGTACTTATTATGGCGTCTATTGTTATTGATAACTTAATAAATAGGTCCAATATTCCACCAAAACAGCAGAGTTGGCAATATGCTTCACCTAAAAGTAAAGGGTATCTGCGTATAAAACACAATCAAGAAAACTCAATTTGATATCTAAAATCACTTTACCTTCTTATAAAGAATGGTTGGAGCCACACTCGCATTTTAATTTTGAGCCTAGGGTGGTGCTTAGGTGGCGTTTCTTTTTGGGCCGAATTTGAGCCTCCGGTGCTTATAAAGGTGGCGCTTATAAAAAAAGCGTGTATATACTAGAACTTGATTGTCCACTGTATAAGAGTTTTTACGTTTATTCCACCATGCATCGTCGGTTTCTGTGTCTGTTCACTGAAAATACAACATTTCTTTTGTTTTTTAATCGTAAAGGAAGTTCGATGCTTGCACGAAATTTCGCTCACACACTCTTTTCATTGGAGTACACAACCGATGCGCCGTTAAGTTGCAATGACCTGAAACTTTTACGCGTAGAGCATCCAAAGAAAGCAATATTTTCGTACCTGAACGTTAACTCTATTCGAAACAGGATAAATGATTTAGAAATTGTTGTTAATGGAAATGCCGACGTGCTATGTATTGCTGAATCGAAGATTGATAGCTCAATTTTACTTAAATGATTATTGCAAACCTCACAGGTTTGATGTTCACTCAGGCGGTCTTCTATAGTGTATGTCAAAAATGATTTCGCTTCCCGAAGGTTGAACTTCCATGACATGCCTGCTGCGATATGCAAATTGTCGTTTTGGAAATCAGTCTTCGCAAGCAAAAATGGCTTTTTTTTATCCACCTATAGACCATCTAGTCAGAGTTTATCTTATTTTATCGAAAATCTATCATCCATCCAAGATGTATATAATAGTACTTACGAAAAATATTCTGATTACGGGTGATTTCAACGCGGTTCTATCTTCAGCCAAGATCTCCTGCTTGTTGGATACCCATGACTTGAGTTCCCTCATTTCTACACCGACCTGCTTTAAATCTGAGAGTGGTAGGTGCATTGATCTTATTTTGACCTCCAGGAAACGCTGTTTTCAGAAAGGTTGTTAGAGGAAACCACAAACCACATGTATTCAAGGCTCTGCGAAAGGCGATCATGAAGAGATCCCGGTTGAAAAATATTGCGAATGCGAGTGGTAAAACTGAGGATCTATCTAGATTTAAAAAGCAAAGAAATTATGTTATTAATTCAAATAAAGAGTCGAAAAGAATTTTCTTCAAAGAAACCAGTGGCAATGATAAGGCTCGCATTACTTCGTTTTGGAAACACTGCAAACCTTATTTTTGCGGGAAAACTGGTGGCTTTGATGGAAAAATCTTTTTAAACGAAGGTGATAATCTTATTAGTGATGAAAAGACTAATGCTGATATATTTAATAGCTATTTTATTAATGTTGCCAAATCTCTGCCAGTGAGTAAGTGGAAAGAAGATCTTCCAACAGACTCACTGGATGAGATCATTGAAAAGTATAAAGATCATCCAAGCATTATAAGCATAAATGATATGGGATTTCATGATTCCTTCAAGTTTTCTCCTGTTTCTTTTGCTGATGTCCTTGAAGTCATCATGAGCCTCAATCCTAAAAAGTCAACTAGTGACAGCATACCCACGAAATTAATTCAGCAATTTGCCAATGATATCTCGGTGTCAATCGCTGATTTTGTAAATAATGACGTTGTAGTAAATTCAAATTTTTCGGATTTTTTATGAAATTTGCAAGTGTAGTGTGCTGTGCATAAGGGAAATGATACATGCTAGAAATCAAACTACCGCCCGATTAGTCTTTTGCCAACCTTTTCTAAGGTTGTTGAAAAACTTCTGGCGAAGCAGCTTCGAAAATTCTTTGAGGGAAAGTTCAGTCAGTTGCTCTGTGGATTTCGTGCAAAGCACATCACTCAGCATGCTTTTTTTAGACTCCTTCACAAATGGCAGTCATGTCTTGATGAGTCAGGCAAAGTTGGAGCCATCTTGATGGACCTTTCCAAAGCGTTTGATTCATTACCGCATGACCATTTGCTAGCTCACTGCATATGGGTTAGATCGATGTAGTCTTGCAATTCTGCATAGCTATCTTTCTGAGAGATTGCAGAGAACAAAAGTGGGCTCTACCTTCAGTGATTGGTAGCGCATACTTCTGAGAGTGCCTCAGGGTTTAATTCTAGGTCCCTTACTGTTTAACATTTTCATATTGTTGATGTTTGTAATTTTGCTGACGATAATACGATTTCTTTTTGTTCAGGACTCTTTGGAAAAAGTTATCTCAAAGTTAAAATTCGCGTTAGAAAAATGTCTAAAGTGGTTCAGCCAAAATCAGCTGACGGCTAATCCTGGAAAATTCCAGGTCATGTTTCTTGGACTTAATGCAGATAGGCTTACTCTCAACATTAATGACAAGAAAGTGCCATCGGCTGACCATGTAAAATTACTTGGGATAACTATTGACAACAAACTAAAATTTGATACTCATATTCAGGATTTATGCTTTAAAGCCGACAGGAAGGTCAACTGCTTGCTCAGAATCAGGAGATATCTGAACACTGTACAAGCATGTCGATTAAGCAACGCTTACATTCTGTCGAATTTTAACTAGTGTCCACTGACTTGGATGTTTTCAGGGAAGCGGGAGGGTAATTTGATTGACAGAACCCATAAGTGTTGCTTAGGAATTGCTCACAGTGATTGGGAAGCCAGCCTACAAGATTTGCTTCTTCCTTCTAAGCAACCTTCGATACATGTCAGGCACCTCAGATTTCTGCTTCTTAAAGTTTTTAAAGCCTTACATGGGTTCAGTCCCGATTTCATGAGAGACATTTTCATGACTAAAGTTACTCCTTACTCCTTGAGGAGAACTCAACTCCTGGCCCTGCCTCCAACCACTGCAGTCACATATGGCACTTGCGCCATTCGTTTTAAAGCTCTTCTGCTTTGGAATGCCTTGCCCTTAGAAGTAAAGGATGCATGCAGCATAAACGTTTTTAAGCAAAGGCTCAGCGAATGTGTTATTCGATGCTCATGGAGATTATGTAAATTTTAGATTTTACATTATTTTTTTATCACATATTTTGTTGGTATGAATTAGTCATTGTACTATTGTTTTTCACCAATGTAAAATGAATGTTTTTACTTACTTACTTACTTTACTCTCTGTATAGTGGATTTCGTGTTTTCCTCCGTAGATTAGCCCACCCGCGAATAACCCCACCCACATATAAGTTCATGTTATTTTTTAACGGTTACATAAACCCTCAGACTTTTGTTCTCCATTTATTTTCTCAAGTATATGTTCCTCTACAGAAACCGACTCCGATTCTGAATATGGTTAAAGCTATACTTGTATATAAAGCCCGGGGCTTATCTGCTGATAAAGTACCAGAATACATGGGCTTATCTGCGGCTGGGCTAATGCGCAGGTGGGTTTAACTGAGGGCAAGAAAATGGGTAAGAACAAAAGAGAGATAACCATTTAATTCTTGATAAGCTGATCCTGCTGTAAATAATAGTAAAATTTTAGCAATCTTCTGAGTCTGGATCTGTAGAGGAATCGAACGATCCTGCATCTAATTTATCTATTCACAAAAATAAGATCCTTTTTTCTATCCTACTTTCCCATGTTTGCCAGTGGGCTTATCCGCGAGTGGACCTATCTGCGAGTTTACAAAACCGTTAAGAAAAAACATGGGCTTATCCACGGGTGGACTTATCTACGGAGGAATACGGTATTCCTTTATATTTACTGCTAGATAACTCCAGGGAATAACTCTTTTCATGACAAAAAATAAATGGCCTTCTTCTTTTTTTTCTTACTCCTTTCTCTCACCACGCCCACCTGTGCATTATCCAACCTGCCGATAAACCGTTCGAACCGATTTGACGACATTCATGTAGCAGTCTCCGTCTAACATTATAATCTTGATTTCTGGAGCTAGATCTGTGTCGTATTTTAGTAGGTCGATAAAGAGCATAGTCTTTCTCCCACGCGTTGGATGTTCTCTAGTAGGTTGCCACTGGACGAACTTCAATGCTTTCTCTTCTGGATGGCGAATTCACTGTCCAGCAAATTTTCTTGATTGAATTGTTGGAAATCTTCAAATTCATAAGAAGGGGAAAAGCAAAAGACGAATACCTACCTATTTTGGCCAACCAGTGGCTACTTTTGACAATGTTGAGAAAAATTATCAAAGTATTGTTATGAAGCATGCAATAGAGATTAGGGGTAGGGATTTTGACACATAAGCTTAAATCAGTTGGTGCAAGGACGCAGAGTCTGATCTAGAAGCTTGAAAATAGTAGTAAAGTACCTGCGAAAAAGTGTAAAACCATTAGAATTTCAAAGAAATTTTAATAGTTTTACTCTTTTTCGCAGGTGTTTGCCTACTCTTGGATTCGGCCCAGGGGCGTATTATTGTATAACATTGAGCCTTGCTACTACCATTATTAGTAACATTTTATAATCGAACGTTTAAGCCTTTTATTAGACAGACCTAATTTATTATTTCCAAGAAAGGTATATCAGCAAATTGTACCATTGAACAATTCCAGCGCTAAATACAAGAAGTCATTGGAAAATTGCTTGCAATGAAGATAAACGTGTTTCCTTCACACCTTTGTATTTGTGGTTTGTCGTTGTTATTCCATAACCGAGGGAACGTTTTTCGACTAATTTCTTATATTGATTGATTTATTCACAAGACCACACTATTAAAAATCAACAATTATGTCCAGCCTGGTTCCCTTCATTTCTTTGTTTCTACTCAGATCCCGTCGTGTTGGCATATCAATATCACAATTTTCATTCTGTACGGGAGCATCCTTCCAGAGGTGTTCTTCAAAATATCTGTTCTGTAAATATGCAGCAAATCTCTAAAAAATCGAGCATGGTGGAGTGCATTTTTAGCATAGTTGCAGGCTTTATGCCTGCAACAATGGTAAAAATTAACTCCACCAAGGACACTTCTGTAGGAATTTTTCAAATATTTACAGAGCACATCATTTGAAGAACACGTACAGATAGTTGCTTCCGGAACATGTATTTACCTAGTCACAGCACAGTAAAATGGAGACTCAAAGTCATTAATTTCTAATTTGCTTTATGTATGAAGATACACCACCATACATAAAGCTATTAAGAATTAAAACTTCTAGGAGCTACTAGATGGATGTTAAGCAGCCTATATCTCTTCATTTTCAACTCAACATGTTGAGTTGAAAATGAAGAGACGGAAGCAGCCATCTGTACGTGTTCTTCAAATTATGTGCTCGGTAAATATTTGAAATATTCCTACAGAAGAGTCCTTGGTGGAGTTCATTTTTAGCATTGTTGCAGGCTTAAAGCCTGCAACAATGCTAAAAATGCACTCCACCATGCTCGATTTTTTAGAGATTAGTTACATATTTACCGAACAGATATTTTGAAGAACAACTCTGGAGGGATGCTTCCGGAAGAGATGTATAAAACAAGATCCCAAAACTAAATCCAATGAGAATGATATGTTTTGTACCCTGACTGTATAGTAAACACAGTTTAGTTCCCTTCAGGCTGTCTCAGTACTGCGCTGGGAACGAGGTTGCAGTGAAGGATTTATTATAGAATTGAAAAAACAAAATAAAATAATTTTATTGTTAAGTGTTAAGAAATCCCGTGTTTTGATTGGTCAATGAGCAGACAATAATTCCCATATTTTTAAAAGATAGTTAACAATAAGTAAAAATAAATGCTTTTTGAATCTCTTGGCGTAACGTGCTACACATAACAAATTACGCTCGGAACTTTAGGTAAAAGTGTTAAATGGAGTGTTACATAAACAAGTAACACATATATTTCTAATCCGTTCTGGTTTCCACTAGAATCACATATTAATCATATTTTATTGATGGTGTTATGCCGACAATTAACTTCTCATGTGAAAACCGGACCTTAAAAAGTCAAACATTCGAATTAACAAAAGGAACAATTTTTTAGTTAAAATAGTAAGCGCAGAACATAGAAAAAACAAAAAGAACAGTTTTAAAAAGAGTTTTAGGTTAACAATAAACTAATTATCGCACGGTTATCGGAAAATATGGGGATATTTTTCTCGTCTTTTGTATTTTTGTTCATATAGCCCTCGCCTGAAGGCTCGGGTTATATTTCAAAAATACAAAAGACTTAAAAAATATTGCCTATATTTTCCTCAAACCGTGCGATAATGTTTACGTAAATCTGTATTTATCAACCATAGTTACTAAATATTTACACTACATTAAATGTTATGGTTTCCTTTAAGGCAAAATTCCATATCGATCGCTTTGATAGCGCGGGCCGCTGGGCAAGTTACAGAGCAGAGCCAAATTATTTCTCAATGTCGTCATTGCGCATGCTCTGTAACTTGTCGCGCGGCCCGCGCGGTCAAAGAGATCGATATGGAAATTCGCCTTTTAGGAAAACTTAATAAAAATGTACAAATCTTTTTACTATAAACTCCTCAAAATCGTGTTGACCACTACCAAACAAAACAAAGTGAAGTTGTCCATTGAAAAAGTCCAAGTTGTGACAATGTCCATTGAAAACAGCAAACAATTTCTGTAGGCGTCTAACAAAAAGCCTGTGACAATCAGCCTGTGACAATCAGGCTAAATAAAACAAAAACTACAACTATACATTTATTTTTTTATAATAATACCTTAATTTTTGCCGAGCATCGATATTCTTAAGAAATGTTTGATTCAGAGCCTAATAATATTCTTAAATTATTTTTATTACATAATAATGTCTCAAATTCCTAACTATTCCTAACATTTATAACAAAGTGGCAACCATCTGGTGCCATTTAGCTGGAAATGTATGTGAGCAAAGCAAATATATACTGTAGGCTTTTTTTATACTGTAGGCATAAGAATTTTATTGACATGAAATATTTTTAAGCCTGAGCATTATTCTTAATTTATTCTTAAATTTTAGCAGATTTGAGCCTCAATATTCTTATAAAATAAAGGTTGTTTTCTAGTTGATAATATTGATCTCAGGGCATTCTGCTTTTTTATTAAAATTTAGCAAAACAAACACCGGGATCTGGATTAAACACGGTTTTTCACAAGAGAGATTTATAGCGTATAATTACATCATTTTGAGTTTTTGTATGAAAGTATAACGTCCTCTATAAGATTGTACTTCACTGTATCGGAAGCAGCCATCTGTACGTGTTCTTCAAATTATGTGTTCGGTAAATATTTGAAAAATTCCTACAGAAGTGT
>JAUCNQ010157889.1:0-15980 GCA_032352715.1 Bougainvillia muscus | reverse complement strand
TATTAGGAGATTTATGACGCAGGGAGAAAGTTCTGCGATCTACATGCTTACCGAAAGAGTACTTCTTGGTTCGTCTGTAGTTCAAGCGTCTCAGTTCAGTTAGAAACATAGAGAAGAGAGAGAGAACACACATGACATAGAGAAGAGAGAGAGAACACACATGAATTGACAAAGAACTGAATGGGACTGTAAAAACTGGAGAAAGAAATGCTTATTGTACTGTATTGACAAATAAAGAAGAAAACTGTCTAGTTAACTGTGTCAAAAACAAAAATAGAGCCTACCAAGGAATAAATAAGGCATCCCTCACTAAAATTATTTTGGATGTGCTCAAGATTCGACAATATTTAAACAAGTCAAAGAAAGGTGGAAGAATTTACAAAAAGTTAAATGGAAATGCGAAAAATGACCATAACTTAAGTCAAAAATAAATTTCTGAAATAATTCTTTCTACTGCTTCGTTAGAAGCTTTGCCGCGCCATACTGTCTCCTTCCACAGCCATGTTTTAGTTCAAGTTGTTCAAACTGCCTGTTTACAGGAAAATTAAAAAAACGCACAAAAATGTGAGAAAAAAAGTTCCGTGTACGAAACCAGCAAGGTGATCACAACATGCCGGAAAAATTATTGCCGCGATACCACGAGGAGAGGTGAGATCGATGGCAAAGAAAAGCCTGGCTACAAACCATTTTTTCTTATATCAATCGGTTTTAATTTTGTATGAAAGAAAATCAAATTTCGCTTCCTGGATCGAGTGTGCCGCTGTAAAATCTTTTTTTTGGAGAAAGTTACACAAAATTTAAAACTAAAAAGTCAAATAAAAAGCCATGTGTGGGTCCGTTATATGCGGCACACCGTTTCCGCAGAACTAATGTTATTAGCGATCGAACAACACAAAACATTTTTAGTTAGATATGTTTTAGCGATCGTGGAATCCCTTGACAAAGATGGAAAACACACATTTTTGCTGATTTTAATAAATAACATATGTTTACCTTCATTGTCCCTAAATAATAATAAATAATATTTATAGTGGCTGGCCCAGAAAATCACAAGGACTATATGTCAGAGTATTATTTCCAACAAAAAATAACAAAAAAGAGTAAAGCTAAATAGGGAAAGCTCCCAGACGGCCCAAGGTACATTAACAGAATAAAAATATTATATGTAAGAAAGTTAACAAAATAAAATAAAAATTAAACAATCTCCTTTATAATTTGCCAAAATAGCTAGAAAGAGAAGTCTTTAATGTAAGTAGACTCTCAGCACAGGGCACATGATCAGGCAAGTCGTTCCATACTTTTGCAGCTCGGAATCCAAAGATGTTTTTGCCAAAGCCTGTATTAACCATGGGAAGAGTGATCCTGTTATTAGAAGCTCCTCTGGTATGGTAACCATGACTGTTTTCAGTCAGATTAATTTTAGAGCACATGTAGTCAGGAGCATTTTAACTCATGGCTTTGAAAACTAGAACTGCATGATTTTTGTGAAGCCGACCTTTGACAGACAAATTGCTCAAGGGTGGCACTTGCCCATGCAGTAGTAGAAACACGGCATAGCCAGGGAATTGACTTAAAGTTTTTTGGTATAATGCGTTAGACAAGGAGCTATGGCTTTGATTTTTGATAGTTTTAAAGAAATTTTTCCACTGTTAGTTTTTATATGCTCCAGCCCATTGCATTTTCTGGTCAAAAAGTACTTGACCTTTGTGCTCCTTTTAAGTGGGATACCCATATAGTTAATAGTTTATTTATCAACTTTCTTTAACTGACTGTGATTTCCAAAGAAAATGGTTTCAGTTTTGTCCGTATTAATAGTCATTTTGTTAATATTCAGCCAGTGGTTGATGTTAAAAAGATCAGACTCGACTTCAGAAACAAGAGAATCCGCATTTTCGTGGCTATGAATGACAATAGTGCCATCCGCATAAAGATGTTTATATGACTTCTCAATGACTGATTTTATGCCATCGATATATAGAAGAAAAAGTAAGGGTCCTAGGACTGAACCTTGAGGTACACCATAAACATCTTCCTGAAGCAAGTCGAATCCATGTTATTAACACGAGTCAGTTGCTTACCGTCAGTGAGGTAAGATAAAAACCACTCAAAAGAGGCTTCCCTGAAGCCATAACACCACAGTTTTTTTAGAAGGATTTTGTGGTCTACTGTATCAAAGGCCTTCCTCTGGTCAATGAGAGTAGCAGCCACAAACTTCTTTTTATCCAGTTGACTGTTGACGGAATCCGAGACGTCAACTGCTGCAGTGGCTGTAGAAAAAGCTTTATGAAACCCTGACTGACTGTCATTTATGATGCAGTTTTTATTGATGAAATTATCAACCTGCGGACGAGCTTTTCAAAACTCTTCTTTGGAGTTGGCAGGATTGAAATAGGCCTGTAATTTGTGGGGTCTGTTTTGTCTCCGCCTTTAAAGAGTGGAGAAACCCATCTAGTCTTCCAACTTGTTGGTACATATCTCTATTTTAGAGATTTGTTGTATAGACTAGTAAGAAAAATACTGAAGACAGAGGCTCCAGATTTCAACAGGCGGGCACAAACTCCATCAAGACCTGTAGCTTTGTTGTTATTAAGCTTATTAATAAGCTTTTCAACATCTTTTCTTTCAATTTCCTCAAAATGAAAAGTGTTTTCGCTAACAGATTATTTTGAGATGTATCTGATGTAAATTTTGAGGCTAGTTTGGCTCCAACACCAACAAAGAATTTGTTAAAAGCATTGGCAATGCCAGGTGGGTCTGTCATTTCAGAACCATCTTTGTCAGAAAGGCAAGAGATTTTTTCTTTACCTTTTTCTTTAAAACCAGGGACTGATGTTTTTGCTCATCCAATTTTTTGTTATAGTACTCCTTTTTGAGACTATTTTTTATTCTAGTAACCTGGTTCCGCATAAGTTTGAAAGTATCCCAGTCTAGGGCAGATTTAGATTTGGTGGCTATATTTTTCAGATAGTCCCTTTCCTTGATGGCTACAAGAAATTCTGAAGTGACCCACGCTTCAACACTGCCTTTAACTCCGTGTGTCATCAAAGGTGCGTGTTTATCAGCCACAGTTTTAAAATTCTCGTTGAATACATCACATGCTTTATCTAGGTTGTAATTAGTTTTATTAAATATTGACCAATCTAAATTTCGAATGTCTGCAAGAAAAGCCTCATCATAGAAGTTCTTATATGAGCGGACCGTAATCGTTTTAAATTAGGTATTTGGATGATTGAATTTTCTGACCACATAGATAAAATTGTGGTCACTGATGCCTAGCTCTAATACACCAGTTTTTGAAATATAAGAACTATTAGTGAGGACCAGATCAATTAAAGTGCTACTTTTTTCAGTAACACGAGTCAACAATTTGTCAAACAATTTGTTTTAAATGGATGCAAGCATGGCCTAGTGGTCAAGTCATCGGATTTGTAATCTGATGGTCGAGGGTTCGAAACCCGTGCTCGGCATGCTTAGGATCATGTCTGAAAAGCTGGTCCCTCCTGGAAATAAGTTCCTCGAACTTTCAGAGGTTAACCACGTTAAACATAAACTCACTCACTCACAGCGAAGAACATAATTCATCTAATTAACATTAAATCTTGTCAGACAAAGCATTTTTGGAAAGCATGTTACAGTTGAAATCTCCCAGTATAAAGACTTCTCTATCCTGGGGGAGTTTGTTTTGAGTGGTGCTAAGATGAGCACAGATGTTTTTTGTGCTTTCAATGTTACTTCCTCCTCTGCTAGGTGGCCTATAAATCACAGATATAAAAAGTGGTTTAGATTTATTTAGGCACACCTTGATCCACAAAGACTCAAGGGTGACTTTCAAATTTTTTGTTCACATAAAGCAAAACACCCCCACCATGTTTATCTCTATCACGTCTATAACTATATATAATGTAGCCATCGCTCGAAGTGTTATATATGGTTCGAGAGACATGGCTTTCTTGAAGAAGAAGTTTTTTACAGTTTCTTACAGTTTCTTAAAAGAGCAATTTACTCAAAAGTTTTGACCGAAGGAATAAGTCATGGTCATAAAATCGCTTTTTTTTCTGAAAAACTTTTCTGTTTATGGAACAGTTGCCTATAAGCCAAAACAGATGTAACACGATTTGGGCCGATTTAGACATGTGACCACTAAAAGATATTATTTCAAACAACACAAACATTCAGTCCAGCCAGCTCGCGGCTCGGAACAAGTTGGAAGTGACAAGGCCGCGATAAAGGATTTTCATTGATTTTAGGCCTATTTTGGACCTGTGACGTTAAGGGGGGAAGGTGGGTGGGTATGGCTCTTACCGTCAAAATGACATTAAGCGTGTAAGGAATTGATATGTGGCTGGCCCCTAGGCTATTCGCATCTAACTTTTGGAACCACTAAAATATTAAAATAAAAGAATCCACCAAACCAGTTCTCATTTTGTCGTTGAAAAAGTCTTCCTAAAAGAAAATTGAAGGAGAATAGGATAGGGAGTATCATCTACAAATTAGTTAGAAAGTTTGTGCCGTTTTCACCTTGAGCGGAGTACCCTTGTGCATGCAGGGATGCTTTTCTCCAGTTGAAGATGGCACCGTTTTCTGTGCGAGTCAGAGATGTCTCAAGTGTGGTGCCCTGTATAATAATTAAGCCCACTTGTATATATAATATACCAGTACACATTTTTTTTACAAGAAACTCTAGTCGCTTGAGCTCAGCCACCTATGAAACTCACCTAGTAAGTCCAACCTATTCTAAGAAACTGAGAAATTTTGTGATATTATCCGATGGACAACTGTAGCTAGGTTGTTCAATTTGACAGTTCTAATAAGAAACCCTTAAGGAAGTTTTCTAGTTAGGCGGCAGAGGAAAATATAATCGTTTAGCGTCGCATGGATGTCCAAAAGTGAGTTGGTCGGTCGGTAGAGAAAAACTAAATTTTTTTTCAAAATTATTCATGAAAGTCATTGTACCAGCATACATCTCTTCCGCGGCCATTTCCGCCTCCATCACAGAAAATATAAAGATGTTTGTGTTATTCAAAGGATGACTTACAGTTTTGCACCGTTTTCATATATATATATATATATATCGGAAATATTCGTGACTGCTACCTTACGAAGAAGGCCACGGAAGATTTTGCAGAAAGTTTGATTGAAAAACAGCTATTTTTCAACTTGCCGACTCTTGGCCCGACCGAAAAGTCCAAATTTTTCAATCGGCAGACTGAGTCGGTCGGACAACGCTAAACGGACATATTATCCTCTGCCACCTAATTTAAGGTAAATCAGTAAGAAACTGGCTAGAGACCCAAAAGCTGCGTTTCTTATAAAAAAAAAATGTGTATATATAGACGGAAAACTCTATTATTAGCACCAGGCTTTTTCTGCCGCTGAAAACTTGGAGAACTCCCCCCCCCCCGTGTTTTTTCCTGAAGGTAAATGTCAGAGACTTGCACAGTTGTCCAACAAAAACGAACATTTGGGTGTGGACAGTTTTCATATGACGTCATTGATGTCTTGGTGTCGTCATCATTTTGTCCTGAAATCACAATTTTTTTGTACATCTTTAACCCTATTAAGGCCGGGGGTGGCATGTTTGACTGTCTGTAACTTTTGTTGACATTATCCAATAAATGTTATATTTGGTTACATTCAACATTCATCTATACTACGCTATTTCCGAAATTTTCAGCCTTATATCGTGAGCGTTTTGTAAATTATTGGTTATTGTTTTAAACCACCTATATATTTTAGCACTACTACCTTTAAAATGAATTTCGCAATTGGATTATTTCATTCAATATTCAATATTATCACTTGAAATTTTGACATGAATGTATCTTAATATTTTCTGGAATGGATTTCCCTGCCCGGAAATCCGGTTTAGCATTTGTCAAAGTGGTTTATAACACATAAGATCGATAACTGCATCTTATTATATGATTTTTACAGTGTTAAGAAGAGTGTAATTAACCTTTGTTACTACATTTTGGGTCGGAACTTAAAGATGGCGATTTTGCTCAATTTTGGACGTTTTGATGACGTCATCCTGTATGAGAACGTCACAATAAAATTACAAAATATAAAACTCAAAATCACTTGCAAAAAACGTGAAAAAGTGAAAATAATGAATTTAACCCCATAATCACATGTGTAAACCATATAAAACAAATGATAAAGTTATATTACTAAATCAAATGAAAAAACAATCCTGGTAATATTTTGGTATTACATTCGAGTTACTAAAGAGGTTTAAAATAATAATATTAACTGTAATTAGCATAATTTATACAAAATCGGGCAAACAAAACATCTTTATGACAAATTTACCCACCAAACCTCAAGATTATGCAGAACAACTGATAAATTTTGGCTATTAATTAAATGCAGAAACATTCTGGAAAGTACTTGTTTATACAACGTTAGATTGTGCGCATAATGTATGCCAATGACCACACCCATAATGGTGTTGAATTTAGGTGGATTTTTCTAGGAACCATTATTTCCAAATGGCTGAACATTATTCTGAATAAATCATTGTACAACACATTAACAAAAGAGATGATAAATTTTTACCATATTTGGAAATATATTTATCAGTTAGTTAGGAGAATTTATGCTTTGATCTGTAGCTAAAAAAGCTATTTTATAATATTCCGGCCTGCAAAATGCCACTGCGACCAAAACCAAGATTTGATAGAATGCCAAAATATGTTGTCCCCCTCTTATTACAATCAAATACAGGGGCTGACAAATCGTTTTTAGACCTTGTACGCTTGTGTACTCGATAAATATTATTTGCTTAAGTCAACGTCCTCAAGTGTGAAAAATCTTTGTAGGTCAGTATAAATAAGTTAATATACAACATTGATTTACTGGCAAATAAAAGTTAAATTAATTGTCGTATTGAAGACAGATTTAAATGCAAAATAACAACTTTAATACAACGTCCTTTTACTCGATAATAAAACTTAAATTAATTGTCGTATTGAAGATCGATATTTATAATTATACAGAATAACGTCATTTCACTCACGTTTGATTACAAGATTAAAGTGATACTGCAATGTGTGAAAAAATTAATCAGCATGGAAAAACGTTTTGAACGTCGTACATGATTAGTCACTGTTATATATAGAATTTGAAATAAAGTAATTTGTTTGGGTGCTGTTGATGTCCTGTTTAGCAACGTCTTTTTCATTCAATCAAATAACTTTATTTTGTTTTCGAGATGAATAATTGTTCAGGTGCAGAAATCAGTTCTTTAAACGTACAAAACTAGAAGAAAGATGTGTATGTCAGTCCAAGAAGACTTTGTAGACGTACAAAAATTAGCAAAAGCATGCGTATGTCGACGAACGAGCAAGAAATTTTCCAGAGTCAGAGCCTTTTTAACTGATATTTAAGTACCTACGACGTACTCGCATACATGGATTTGTCAACCACTGAAATAGACAAAAATTAGAGCTATCAAATAGCTATTGTTGATGAATAAACGCCTGGTCTGTAAAATTGCAATTCTGGCCTGCAAAGTGTCAAATTGGGCCAATTTGCGTGGTAAACGGGTGCAATGACTGGTTTTTACAATCTTGACTTCATTATTACTAGATATTACATTATCTTTTTTACAACCAACAGGAGGAATTATGATCCAGCATTAATTAATCGTTGTTTCAGGTCAGTCAAGCTTCATTTGGTAAATTATGTCTAAATTTAAATTAAGACGTCATTCACTAAATTCTTTTTTCTCCATTGATACATTATTGTGCCCTCCCAAAATTATGTATGAAGACTGGAGTATTAACTTATATTGAAAAGAAGTGTCTTTGTATACAGTTAGTATGCACAAAGACACTTTGACATCTAAATTCAAATTGTTCAAGTTACAATTTATGGATTTATTATAGCTATAACATTAAACTCGCTTATATCACATTAGCTTTGGTGAAAGAATGAGATTAAATGAAAACACCATAATTATAGGAAGAAGCGTACTACTTGTACCATACAAGAAATGCCATGTTGAAAAATACCACGAGTGGATGAAGTCCTCAGAACTTCTGGAGAAAACAGCTTCAGAGCCATTATCTTTGCACGAAGAGTATGAGATGCAAGAAAAATGGTGGAAGGATGATGATAAGTGTACTTTTATTGTATTGAACAAAAGCATCTTTTTATCAGACGAATCTGATGATCGAGAAATCAATTCTATGATAGGTGATGTAAACTTGTTTTTCAATAATCCAGATGACTCCTCTGAAGCAGAATTAGAATTAATGATTGCAGAGAAATCATCTCGTGGCTTGGGCTGTGGTAAAGAATGTGCAAAACTAATGATGTTTTACGGCTCTAAATTCCTTAATGTTTTAAAATATTCTGTCAAAATTGGTGCTTCTAATGTGGAAAGTATATCATTGTTTAAAAAGTTAGGATTTGAACTGAAAAGTCACAGTGAAATATTTCAAGAATCTACCTTTGGATTGTTATGTAAAGCTGATATTTTTATTAAAGATATTTTTAATGATGTGGCTGGGTATTTCAAAACAAGCTGTTATGAGAAAGGCTTGCAGAAAGTTTGTTCAGAGTAAAATTCCATTTGCTCTAATAAATCCCGTTTTAAAATATTATAGTTCTACTGTGGAGCTTGCATTAACATTGATATAATGCTCCCGATGCTATCTTGTTAGCTTTTATGAGATGAATAATTCTGATATGTGAGCCACAGTTGGTTGTATTTAGTTAACTTGTCCAGTATGAGTGGTACATGTTTACTAGCATTTCTAATAAATATTGATTGCCATATTCTTAAAAATACTGCAGTCATTCAAAATATGATTAATAGTCAGAGCTTTATGGTAATGGCTTAACTGAAATTATCTTTTTAGACCAGTCGGATCTCTGAAATGGCATGGCATTACTTTGTGACATTTAGACCCTATTTCAGACTTAAGGGTCCAACAATCGGTTGCTACCCTTACTTAACGAAGAAGAAATTGCTCCTTTTATGTAAAATAGTCTTACAAAAACTAGGGTTTTTTTTACCTAAGAATTGACCTTTTTCAACTTATCAGAATCTGCCCTACTTTTTAACCTGCTGTTTAAAATTGAAATGACGCTACTACATCAGTTGGTGATGACGTCCCTTACTATCACATAAGCTATTACCCAATCCATTCCCAGTATTAACTATTGAACCAATTGATTGAGTAAGGCATATAATCTAATAAACAAGGCAACACAAAACAAATCTTTCTAAAGCACATCACAAATATTTTATTCTCGGGGATTGATGATTTTTCTCCAACGTATCTATTTTACTGCTGAATTTTATTCCTGATATCACCCCAAACTTACTTAATGGAAAGGTAGACAAACTAAACTGCCTACAGCGCATCGTACTGTAGAAAAGCCAAGCCCCGCAAAGGGACTCTTCTTGTTAAGTAGCAAAGATCTTTTCCTCATGCCCTTTTGAAGAAAATTAAGTCCCTTTGAAGAAAATTAAACATTTTTTCGCGCCAGTGCTTGTTTTTTCCTAATAATTCGACCATTTTTTTTTTTTACTCTTAGTCTGCTTTATACATTGTGGTTTACTACGCTTATATACTAAGAACTCGTTTACATGAAGACTTTCTATAGGCAAAATGAACTGTCATTAACCAATCACAGAAGCCATGGCAGTTCATTTCGCCTGCAACGATTTTTATGTAAACGAGTACTAAGAAGTCTTGTCGTCTTATACATCTTTTAAACCTTCTAACATTTCTTATTGTTGAATCTCCAGTAAGTTGCATAAAATTGCATCTGTGTGGCAATGATTCTAAACCCGCTGACATCATAACAAATAGTTAAAGACGCAATGGACCATCTCAAACTTTTGCCTTATGAATTCACTTCATGTTATAATCAATATCATTCTGAAGAAGTGTCTTATTGTGTATCATTTTTATCTTGACACTTTTGTCAATGACTCTTCTTCTGAGGTTAAAATTAAACAAGCTGTGAAAAGAATTAAAGCAAAATTTTGAGACGAACCCTTAATGGTAGGCCTTAGTGGTAGGCGTGGTAAAGGTTAAAAAACAGAATGCATTTTCCTCTATATATAGAATAGCATAAAAATAAAAAATCAATATGACTGTGGATGCTGGAAACCGTGAAAAGATACTTGGTGACTATCGTAAAAAACTTACAGAACATAGAGAAGTAGAAGCAAGGCTAAAAGAAGGTATGCTGCTGATATCTATTTATCTTTCATCTCAAACTTTCATTTGGTACGAATGAAACAAATATTTATATTTTGAAACAAACCCTTTGGTAGTGTAGTGTTAGGGTTTCTCTCAAAAATTTGCTTTAATTCGCTTCACAAATCTGAGATGAAAATTGACAGTGAATGAAGCGAATTAATAAAGCAAATTTTTGAGACGGTTCCTTATGCTTATTTTATCTATAGAGCGTGTTTTTCATTTAAAATAGGAAAAAACTGTAAGAAAATCGTAGTTTCATCCTTAAAGGGGAATTGAGGAGAAACTAACAACTTTAGCTTTAAATGGTCATTTTGTTGTTCTGAACACAGCTGCTTTCTAAAAATGACCAAACGCGTTGCGTCACTGATGCGGATATTCATTTCACAAAGTACAAAGTACCACACCTCCAAAGTATGTGTTTATGTTATGATTACATCGTAAAACTTGGCACAGTGGTACAACATCATAAGTCAGACATTTTGACGTCGTCGTTTTAATTATGACGTCATTGTGTCGGCGATGACGTCATAATTAGTCATTTTCCGGATTTTTGCTATTTTAATCATAATCAACGCCCATGAAGCGAACGGCATTACTGTGCAGTTGAATTATTACTATTTGACATTATTAACATTGGTGTAACACTTTCAAAAATAATCGCCCTGAGTCTATATTGAATGATTAACTACAAGTTTAAAATTACTTTTTTTAGGATAAATGATGGTTAATATTTTCAGAGGGCATCTGGGCGCTAATGGGCGCAACTATTTTTATATTTTTTAGTGTCATTGTGTTGTCTATAAATAAATGTTAAAAGCTACCAAAAGGCATCCCTTAATAATGTAATGTATAGAACAAAAGTTATAAGCAAAAGTTCTCCATTGTGGTAACTATTGCACAAGAAATCTTCTGCATCAGTGACGCCATTAATCTTAGATTATTGAAACTTTAAATCCTTATAACTTCTTGTAAGCTGAACAAAACTGGCTAAAATGTTGGGTAACATCATTTCTTCATACTAGAAATCGAAAAATATGAAAAAATTAGGTGGTCGTTTTTCCCCCCAATTCCCCTTTAAGAGATATATATTTTGGGACACAGCTTAGGGTTTGTCCACAAAATTCGTATCAATTTACATTCAGAAGAAGTGTCTTTGTGCATACTACAGTAAGCACAAAGACACTTCTTCTGAATGAATATCGATGCAAATTTCCATGGGACTTTAGTGGACTGTCCCTAAAAAGGCTGCATCTTGGTGTGCATAGACAAATGTATCAATACATTTTCCTATTTCTGCTTCTTTTTGCAGTGCGTGAACAACTTAAAGAATTTACTGCTGATTATGATAAATCTGAGAATAATTTAAAAGCACTTCAAAGTGTTGGACAGATCGTAGGTGAAGTTTTAAAACAACTAACAGAAGAAAAATATATTGTAAAAGCAACTAATGGACCAAGATATGTAGTTGGTATCCGAAGAGGAATTGATAAAGAGAAACTGCGTCAGGGAACAAGGGTAGCTTTGGACATGACTACTCTGACAATAATGAGGTATACCGTTTATATAGATAACTCTTGTTTCAGTTCACAGTTTTAATATTTTAACTTCCTTCTGAATTCAATTTAAAGGTGACCGTGTTCTAAAGGGTAATTTTTATTTTTATTTATTTCTAAAAGTTTCTTTTATGTGCATTCACAAAGAAATTAACAGCTGAATGTTATAAATGTTTATACAGAAGAAGTGTTCCTGTGCATACTTATTATGTGATGGTATGTACAGTATGCACAAACAAAGGTGATGAAAATTGCGGTACAAATTTTGTAGATGGTCCCTAATTTATAGGACCAGGACACATCCTGTTAAGTAGAAATATTACCCCTCATTATTTGTTCTACAGCTTCATTGCTGGTTAACAGGATAGTATTTACAAGGTATTAATGAAACATAAATCGTTACATTTTCATAAAGGAATTCCCATCTCTTAAACAGTGTCTACAAAATAAAGCTCACAGATACTAATCCAGGGTGTGTTTTGGTTCGTGGATAGTGTATATCAAAGGGTTAACATGCTGTGTTTGGTAAAAAAAATTGTATCATTATGCTAATAACACAGAATTAAAAATGAACGTTTGGCATAATTTCCACGTCTTTTATTACCATAGAATGTTACCTAGAGAAGTGGATCCACTAGTGTACAATATGTCTCATGAGGACCCTGGGAATATATCTTATGCTCAAATTGGTGGTCTCTCAGAACAAATCAGGGAGCTCAGAGAGGTATGTTTGAATGTTAATTTGTACTTTGGGACCACGGTTAAGAAACCTCTTTTTAATGAAAAATGCTACACAATATTTAATAGTTACAAAGCCACAAAATTCATTTAAATTTTCTTTCGGAAGAACAGTCACTTCCCTCATCTGTGATGGAAAATGGTATAATTTGTGGTATAAATTTGGAGAGCCCCAAGCTACTTTAAGTTTAACTGACACCTTTAAAAAAAATGTTGGAAACCATACTAAATATGTTTAGTCTGCTCATAAAGGCAACAACTTTAACAATCGTACAGCGAATTCTGCAACAGACTTTGGTGTATTTTCACTCGTTAGATAAATACTTTAAATTATTTTGATACTATACATATTTTCTATCATAGGTTATTGAATTGCCACTAATAAATCCAGAATTATTTCAACGTGTTGGTATTTCTCCACCTAAAGGCTGCTTACTATATGGTCCTCCTGGTAAGTATTTTTGTTACATTTGTTTCTTAATTAATTGACTGGTTGAAGCAGGGTCAAAGACCCTTACTAGGTAAGGACAACAGAAGAAAATAAAATTTGAGAGGATGGAGGGAAAACAATTCCACAATAATGAAGCTGGTAGTATAAAGTACTCAGGACTTGCTCAATAATTCGCTTAAATTCGTTTAATTTTCATCTCCAAAGAAGTGCCATTGTTCATGCACGATAAACTTAATAGGAATGAAGCAAATTCAGGTCTGGCCGAGCGGACTTAGGTGTCAAGTTATTATAACATCTTTGTGGGTTCAATTTCCGCTACTTCCGTACCTCAAATGGGAGCTTCAAATAGAAGGACCCGAAACATGATCCACATTGATAACAGTGTCTCAATACTGAAGTGGCCATCCTGTATAAATAATCGCATATAATTGATAAAAAATAAATAAAAAAGCGGTTCCTGACCACTGGATAATGAATGAGTATACCCTTTGTGAAAGATTGGTAATACGTCAGAACATTCTGTGAGTTGGAGCAAGGGAGTGCAGTTCTGTAGAGCCATAAGACGTAAGAGTGATGAGTGAGTACTTACTAATCAAGTAAGTTTTTATCATTTCGCATGTGAGAGTTAGGAAGCGAACTCACTCCACTGTAATGTTCTACAGGGCAAAGAATCTTCTGGTAGAGGTAGACACGATACGACTTCTGATGTAATCTTTTATGGTGTTAATATTACGTTTATTGCAAAATGTGACCTGTGTAGAGAGAGATTTTCTTGAATTCAGCTTGATGTTTTTATGTATTCTTTTCTTGTAATAGGTACAGGAAAGACACTACTAGCAAAAGCTGTTGCAAGTCAGTTGGACTGTAACTTTCTCAAGGTAAAAAAACGTAGAATATTAGTACCTATCTATAACAAGGCCCTAAAAAGGCTAAAACTGACTTCTCTTAGGATGGAAATGAATGACAGCAACACTTATATAATTGGTTTTCATTATTCCGTCTTCCGTACCATAGTGTCCCCCACCCCTAAGAGATGGGGGGGGGGGGGGCAACAAACATTAGATCTCAAATTTATTGGGGGACAGTTTTTTTTTCAAAAACATGGGGGGCTAGTCTCTATGACTGCACCAATTAGTAGCTTCATAGGGGGATTCCACTTTATTTTAACATATTATAAAATTATAACACAAGTTATTAAATAGTGCCATTCAGCTTCTATCTTTCTTTTAACTGAGCTTCCTTAACTTTGTCTATCTTTTTACTTCCTTGTCTTTAGTCATTATATATTTTAAGATAGGACTTACTTTATGTACATTTTCAACAAATACTACTGTCAACCATAGTTATGCGGGTACAGGATCCCCGCGACTTGTCTCGCAATGTATGTCGCGATGTATGTGTGGGGAGACCCTACTGTAAGTTTTAGGGGGAGCAGACCCCCTAGGACACCATGCGTACCACTTGAAATTATCTACATAGATCTGAAACTAAAAATGAAATGAACTCATCTCAAAAATTAAGTTATTAAGTTATTAACTCCTTCTGAATAAAAATGGATAGGAATGAATCGAATTTAAAGGGAAAGTGTTTGATATAAGTACATAACTCTAACAGAAGCTCGGGCAGCATTTTGAAGGTTAATTCTTGTTTCCAAACAGTTTACCTTATATTTTCTAACTTAATATATTGAGGGAGGATTAGGAAACATACATGATACATTTTTGATTTTTATCTTCAGGTTGTTTCAAGTGCTATTGTAGATAAATATATCGGTGAAAGTGCTCGACTGATAAGAGAAATGTTCGGTAAGTTCTTTCTTTGTTTTTCTAATATATATTGATCAAACTTTTTAGGTGGTAGTAGTTATTGTTTATAACCTGTGAATGTCAAAAAACAAGCTATAAAATTGTTTCTTTTAAGTCAGTTGTTATTTTAATTAGTTCTTTCTTTCGTCTTTGGAGACCAGTACGATTTAAAACTAATAGCAGCAATAATAGTTTTCTTTTCCGTGAAATCCATTGAAGACTGTTAACATTTTACTTCAGTAGACTTACCAGTGTGCATAATTTCTGCATAATGTAAAAGCTAGTATTTATAGGCGACTTTTAAACGGATTACATCAGTTTTCATGATATGAAATACAACAGATAATATTAATGTTCGTAAACGCTCTGGGTATCAGAAAAATATTTATCGATTTCGAGATGACCGTATTTGATCCATTCGCCAATCCTATGATATTGAGCCGACCTTGTGAAGAAGTACCGTATAAAACTCCCTCTAGGCATACTTACAGTGTACTCCTGAGTTTAAAATGTTTGATCGGGTCTTGACATTAATTGTATCTTTATTGTTAGCTTATGCACGTGATCATCAACCATGTATAATATTTATGGATGAAATTGACGCTATTGGTAAGTAATGACTTTCCAAACCCCTAAATAAATGACGTACTACGCACACTCTTTTATGTATTCGCGACCTTCCTGTTAGCTCTCCCTCTCCCTCTCCCTCTCCCTCTTCCTCTCCCTCTTCCTCTCCCTCTCCCTCTCCCTCTCCCTCTCCCTCTCCCTCTCCCTCTCTCTCTTTTCCTAAACGTAGTTTTCAATTAAGTTAGAGAACCAGTAGTAGCCCATGTTTATCTTCCTCCAATTATTTGATATTTGGTAATTTTCATCTCTGGGACTGAAAGAGTTTTTAATTAATATACATATCTATTCATTGCACTTGATGATCCTTTAATGATCCTTTATCATTTACTCCTGCTGTATGTTTCTATGTTTTAATACAGGTGGAAGACGGTTTTCAGAAGGAACATCAGCTGATCGTGAAATTCAACGAACGCTTATGGAGGTGAGTTAAATAAACTAGATTTTCAGAAAATTGATCAATGACGTAAAGTTTTGCTGGTTTGTCACCTTAAGTAAGTTTCGAAAAGATTTCTGAAAAAAGTTCATGTGCATGAATGATTTGTTTATAGTAATTTGTTTGGATCTCTGAATGTATTCACCGCTA
>JAUCNQ010157778.1:0-15983 GCA_032352715.1 Bougainvillia muscus | reverse complement strand
AACTCCAGGGCAGTAGCAGTGATACGATATAGTGCTGGATTAATTAAATGGACGAAAGACGAACTAAGAAACTTTGAAAGAAAGACCAGGAAAAAAATGACAATGAACAGAGCACTTCATCCACAAGCAGATGTAGACAGACTGTACTTACATAGGAGTAAAGGTGGAAAAGGGATGATTAGCGTAGAAGATTGTGTAGAGATGGAAATAAAGAGCTTGAAAGTGTATGTTGAAGGAAGCAACGAAAGTTTGTTAAATGCAGTAGGAGGTGAGCAGATACTTGTCGGAGGAAAGACAAAGAAAGAAATTTTGGAAGCTAGAGAGAATAAATTTATGGAAAACCCATTGCATTCACAGTTTAGGAGAAACACGGAGGAAGTAAGAGACCCAGACAGCTGGAACTGGTTAAAAACAGGAACGCTGAAGAAGGAAACGGAAGGAATTTTGATGGCAGCCCAGGATCAGGCTTTACGAACTAATAGCATTAAACACTGGATAGACAAGCAGAACATATCACCAATGTGTAGACTATGTGGTGAAAGGGAGTAAAACATCAGTCACATAGCAGCAGAATGCAAAATGTTGGCACAGAAACAATACCGTCTGTGGCGCCATGACAGAGTGGCTGTCGTTATCCATTGGGTTATGTGCCAAAGATTTAACTTTCCGTCAGGAAACAGATGGTACGAACACACACCAGAGAAGGTACTCGAAAATGAGCATGTGAAAATACTATGGGATTTTTCCATCCAAACTGATCATAAATTAGACCATAACAAGCCAGACATAGTAGTATATGATATGAAAAAGAGAGAATGTTTGATAATAAATGTAGCTTGTCCATTCGATACAAGAGTGAAAGAGAGAGAACAGGAGAAAGTTGAGAAATATCAGGAACTAAAGAGAGAAATAGGAAGATGGTGGGAATGTCGAAAGGTAGCAGTAATACCATTTGTAATCAGAGCTCTTGGCACTATTGAAAAAAACTTTAAAAGTTGGCTAAAGAAGTTAGATCTTGAAAGTTACTTTGACCTTACTGTATGCAAAAAGCTTGTAACAAATGGTAATGCGTTATCTGTCTCGTTTTAGCACTAACAGAGAACATGACAACAATTTCGGTCATTCTGATTTACCTTAGCTTGTTACTTAATCTTGACGTCATCTATTATCACATTAGTCAATTTACATAGATTTAATCTATATTTTTTATTTTATTTTATTTTTTATTTTATTTTTTCTATTCATAAACACAAATTACAAAAACCTAAAAAGGGACAATTACAAAGACTCGATACCCACAGTAGAAAACCCACCTGTGAGATACTGCACACAAAATTAAAACAAAATAAAGTAAAATGAAAAGTAAAAAAAAATCAATTGAAAGAAACAGCAGTGGCGAGGTTTGCCAAATAGGAACAAGAAAGCTTGCACTTTAAACCTCTCGGTGTCTGTATGAAAACTCGCACGAGGAACCATTGACAGCACCTAATTATTTCTTGGAAGACATTTACTACATACCGTAAAAAATTCTGAAATAATTGTGTTATGTACTCGATCCAAGGGCATTTTGTATTTTTCCGATTCTTTGAATAATCGATACTATTTTCGCATTGACTATCCAAATAATCAGAAAGATACAAAATATTGAGATTGAGATTGGAATAACCCGATCCGATTGTAAGCGCCTCCAGAAGCTACTAATTTCTAAATTAAGCTCCCCACTTTCTTATGGAACTTTACGGTACTACTAGTCTTTCACAACGTCGTTCCCAGAGCCATGAGCATTTTTTACGTTCCCTGACGGAAAGCTGAATATATCCGCTTTATATTATCCGCATAAAAGAGCGAAAAGCGCTGGGTTCGAGGTTTAGTCTTTCGTATCAGCTTAGGAGTTGGCAACATCTTTACCAGGGCACTCAGTACAAAGTAACTGACACAAAGATTATTTTCATCAAATAACCGAGCAGCCACAAAAGGAGCAGGAAGAGTGGTGAACTCGGAACAAAACCTACTCGGGATAAAAAAGTGCGAGAATAAAATAGAGCGGAATAAATTAGTGCGAATCGAGATTAATATCGTTAGGAAGTGCGAAATCTATCATTGCAATTCCAAACTGTTATTGAAATTCTGCGGAATTAAATTGCCAAATATTTTAAAGTGATGGAGGCGAGATTACATACAGGATACCAAGGACATTAATTTTGCCAGATAAATTTTTGCGAATCGAAGGTAAAAAAACAGAGTTTTGCTAGCGAGGCGTTATTAGGAATTTTGTGACATAGATTTTTGCGAATTGAGACTTGCTTATGAATTTTGCGATTTATATATTCACCTAAGATCACGAGCCAAATTCGCAAAAATTAATGTCCGCAAAAGTTATTAGGGGTATTAGGGACCGTCCACAAAATTTATATCGCAAATCATGCGATTTTCATCGCAGAAGAAGTGTCTTTGAGCATACTAAGTATGCACAAAAACACTTTCTGCATGAGAATTAACACAGTCCCTTACAAAAGGACCAGAATCCCCAGCTTCGTTTTCTTCTCCCGAACTAAAACTAACACAATTCTTCAGGGTTTCAACCCTGGGCCCTCTATTTGCAGTTTCGCGTAACTAAATACAGTACTAAATATATTATGAATGGGTGGTGGTGTGAGGGTACCAGTTGTGTTAACATTATAGTCCATGAGCCAAGGGGCAAAATGGTACTGTACCAGTTTGGTGAATATTTGTATTATATATCAAAAGATTGCAAAATTTATGTAGTTTTCAAAAATCGATGTTACTAAGGCCAAATCGGTCATAAATTTTCACAGTTGGTCACTCCCCCGGGGGCCCAATTTCTGGTACTGCCAAAAAGCTACCATTCTGATTTTCCCACCTACTACTTTCAACTTAACATATATAATGTTTAATATAGTTTTGTCACTGTATTGTCATTAGTGCCAGGTAAGCATAATAGTAGAGGATCAGTAAAGTCAATAAAGCCAAGATCTGTATATTTTACAGACCAGAAGACCTCTTACTTTGGGTGATTTGCGATAATTTACTGGCCAGATTGGACAATAACCCTTTATATTCTTAAATATTGAATATTTTTCTTATAAAATTGAGATGAATTCAAATAAGAGTTACCATCTGCCTTATCACTTTAAAGAGAACCATTTATAACCCATGTGGTCATGAAAATAGATTGCCCATTAAGAAATAGGAAACAGCTAAAACAGCTAAAAATCGTCCTAGAAATAAAAAAACGGCATGTAATTTTCTAATAATGTCAAGCCTAACAGACATATTATACATGCTTGTAGAACACAGTAGAAAACATTGTTATGCTATACAAGAATTAATTTATTGCATATTGTCATGAGTTTGTCACGAGTCCTCTTCGCTATCACTTTCGTATGCATCCATATCGGAATAAACATCTGAGTCAATTTCTTCTTCATCGTTTAGGTTTTCCAATTCGTTATCATTATTGCATTGCTTGCAGCTGCAAGCATCTGTGCATACCAAATCGTTGGCCAAGCAGGAACACTTTCCATCACATTTTTTACATGAACAGGATACAAGTTCGAGTATCTAAAACAAAATAGAAACTGTGATCGCTTCAATATTGCTTTGTTAAAAAACACACAAACAATATTGGAGATAAAATTTCTTGCTTACTGTGGCCACTGCGAATTAAAATATTGGCTGATAAAGTCAAGTTCGAAGTATTAGAGAGTATAGGTTAAGCAATCTGTACACCCGTAAGAGGAGCTAGATCTAGTTGTATTGGAACGAATCTATCATATTATACATTTCCTTCAAGCTTCTTAAATAATAATTATAAATACTACCCTTACATTGTCAACACATTATATATGATAAGTTACCTCATCCGGTGCTGGGTTGCAAGTCATCCAATTTATTTCAAGTTTACCCTCGTCATCTGTAAACCATCCATGTTGATCTGGGGGCTCAATATTCATCATATTATCGGTTGATTTACGCCAGATAAGTGATTGATAATTAGCTCGTAAGATGTGCTGATGGAGCACATTTGAACATGGAGGAAAAGCATCACATGAAGTTTTTCCACCTTTTTGACAGTTTAGCAAGTAACGTAGATGGTTAATATCTGCTTGTCCATCATCTGGTCGCTTTCCGTACATATGACACACATACTGCTCTAACTTCTTGAATAATTCATCTGTTACCTCGTATCCATTACCAAGTGAGCAGAAGGCTTGAACGTATCTATCATCACCACACATGAGGGATAATGGCCTGATCTTTCCACGTCCAGCAAATGAACTGATGGTATTACATCCAGTGAAGCAATGGAAGCCAATTCTTCTCTTGTGCATCCTGTTTTGTTAAGACTGTTGTAAATATTGTTTGCAATAGACTTTAATTCGTCTAGCATTTCTTGTACCTGTAAGCATATACAAATGCGCTTCGATTTCAGGGATTTTTGCCAGGACAATGATAAAAACATCTGTGTCAGGTGTATATATGACCACGTCGTTATTTGTTGAACTTGCATGCTTCGCATGAAGTAGCATCCTTGTGTCGACCTCTTGATGATCACTGGCAAGTTCCTCAAATAGCTCCCAAATACTGGACGTCATTCTAATGGTGTAATCTTCTGCTGCAACATATACCTCTTTATCTCCAACCAATGCAAGATTTTCTTTCCAGTACTCCACTGTAAATTTTATCAATTTGTTTTTGTTTGCGTTGGATGACAGAAGCAGGTTCCACTGTCGTATTTCAGCTGTAGGTATGATTCGTTTTAGTGTTAAATCTCCATATGATCGTCTATTCCGCTCCACATCCTTGATTGAGCTATCAACATATTTATCAAATACTACGTTAATACGTGTTGAAGTACTTGAGCAAGTGATAATATACTTAAGGAGACTGGAGGCATATTCACTGTAGGTTTTACTTCCAGCCTTGATAAATCTTACGCAGGCCATACCATCTGCAATGAATGCGCTGTTAGTCGGTATTCTTGGCACAGGTTCAGTTTTTCCTTCTAACTTGTGAAGTAGTAAAGATTTGGGGGACTTCTTAAGGGTACCATCAGCCAATGCAAGTGCAAGAGGAAGTGTTGAAAGTGGATATTCGAAAAGTCGTTTCATATCTACGAATCTTTTCTGGGCAATGATCGTAATTTTGCAAAAAATATCTGTAGAGCTTTTTATGAGAACAACCTTGCCATGGACTTTGAAATGTTTTTTCTTGTGTAAAGTTGCAAAAGTTAACGGTTTTTTCTTTTTGATAGGATCAAATATCGATAATGAAGATGTTTCACTAAGCCTTTCACTTAAAAATTCTTCCATTGCCTCTTTTCCAATTTTTTGTGCATTAAACAGACTGTTACGAACGTCTTCAGTAGCTACTATACCAGTAGATATTGACACCAGAGGCATTTCACTGAAAGGATTGATGAAGCTTTCGCTAAGAACTGATAGAACGGCTTCAACATCTGCTTCATCTTTTCTTATGCAAGATGGATTCAAATCTTTATGCCTATATTTCTGAGTAGCGAAGGGTACATGCTGATGGAAGCAAGCAACTAAAGCAGATCTGTACGCTGCATTTATTTCCCATCGATTAACAGCATCTATCTTTGTTGAAAAGCCAGTAGTTCCTCCAGCACACTTGGTTTCTTTATTGAGGGTCATTTCAATCACCTTATCAGTCTCTGATCTACTGAAACACTTTCCACTACTAAGTTGCGCTGCAAAATTACCCTCCATAAACTGTTCGTGTATCTCTCGAAACTTTGATTTCAGCTGCAACATCTCTCCTAACATTAGTGTAAGATATCTTGCATAATTGATATTATCGTGTGCAAATGTGTAAGGGATTATTTCTCTAATACACTCCAAAAAGAGTGGTCAATTCCCCGAACGAATTGAATAAATGGTATTCAACAAAATTTCACACATATCAATGAAGCTAATCCAGAAACTACGCAAAGAGTTCAATTGAACATCGTCACTGCACCACCTTTCCTTAATAACTTTAACTTTATGTTGGTCAATATGCTGAATCAAAATACTCATCAGTGCTTCGTAAAATATTTTGTACATACGAACACCTCTGTTATATTTTGTTCCTTTCAAAGCAGAATCAACTGATCCTTCAGCTATAATGCATGACTGGATTAGCGTGTCCTTTAAGCCAGCATCAGCAAATCGCTTGTTCAAGATTGATAGATACATCATCAGTAGATGAAACATTCCTAACATTAAAAGACAGCTTTTAAACTTTTTTTGTTCTTTCCACTTGATTTCGGATGCTTTTGAAAATATCGCTTGATCGAAAACACACACGATAGATGGCAATCTCAACAATTCCATGATTGATAACGCCCTTTCTATTACCTGAAAAGAAGAATCAAATTTTCCTCTGTGGTTAAGACTATATTGCATATTAAGAAGTCGACAAGAGTTATAGTCCATTCAATTACACTACGCACATGCAAAATGATAAAATGGAAAATTACATAAAGGAAAATACTAAATGGAGCTTCAGTGTATGTACACTCCCTTAAATCCAATAGAAATTGTTGTCCATTGTAATTGTTGGTTAAACCAATATAGTTGTCTGGCCGAGCAGACTCAGGTGTCGGATTCCATTGACATCTTGGTTGGTTCAATCTCCTCTACTGTTCGTAGCTCAAAGGAGAGGTTTAAAGAAAACCAGGACCCATATTGATAACAGTGTATCAACACTAAAGTGGCTATTCTGTATAGATAATCAGAAATAAATAAATATGAACGAGCATTTTCAGCTTCATCTCATTACCTGGTATATGGTAGTCATCTGTGTAGCAGGCGCACCAATACAGTCCAGGTACTGGATAGAAGATTTGAGAACTGGCTTGTCGTCATGTATTTCAATGTTGAATCCAGTCCAACTCGGTATAATTTGTCGAGGAAGTGAATTGTAACGTAATAATGACCATAGGAAATTGTCTTTTTCACGGTCTGCAAACATGAAAATTCTTTCATCATTTTCTGGAAACTTCAATGGTTCTGGGCCAACACGTTTACCTGATACATACTTTGGGCACCCTTCGTCACGCTCATCAGAAAGTTTAAAAGATTGCCGTTGTTTGTTACCCTTCCGGTTGTTTGTTCGTGCAATATGTTGCAAGTTCATTACACCACCATTCTGAATAAGTAGGTTGTTAACTTTATGGGTAGTTCCATAACCTAAAATTGAAAATTTAAACTACCAATGACTGTAAACAAGCAAAACGTATGAACTATAATTACATGACTTGTTAAAAGAAACTGTGTAAGAATATTGTGAAACTCAGGTAAGTTATTAACTTTATGTGCAGTTCCATAACCTGAAATCGTAAAATTAAATTACCGATGACTGTAAACAAGCAAAAGCTATTATTCATTAAAACATTGTTAAACAAACAGTATGGCACATACCTGATAAAGTTTCTTCATTCCTATCAATATTATCTGCAACGTAAATTGTAAATTCTTCTTTCTTACATTGTTTTGAAATAATGCAGTCAGACGAAATCTGTTCTTCGAGTATCTGGTATGCATTTTCTGTCCATGAACAAGTTTATTCAATATTGCAATAACTTCAGTGTTGTTGGTTAGTGTTTTAATTAAGCTTGGAAGTAGGATGCTTTTGGGAGTTTTCACTTTTCCCAACGTTGTTGCGTAGATGATGTCTTGAGCAATAGAACTGCTAACTCTAGAAACCCTGGATGAAGCATCCTTTCGACCACCTATAATCGTTTTGAGGAGTAAATTCAAGCGTTCGGGAATGATAACCTTTTTTGGGGTTAAATCTTCTGGCTGTGGGGGCCATGGCATAGTGTCCTCTAATTTCAATACTTCGTTTCGTAAACTTAATGCACAATCAACAACATCTTTGTCTTCCACATGATAAGATAGTTTACTCTGAGCTTTAATCAATTGTTGTATAAATTGTTCAACTGAAAGGGATTTCGAATATAAATAAACAAAGCCATCTATCTTCAAGAAGTCAACACCATTAACATATGTTTCGATATTTCTTCTGAGATGTTTCTTGGTCGAGGAGAACATTTTCTGTTTATGTTGTTTGAAGGTGTCTTCCATTTTCTTCTGCAACTCATTTAGAGATATTACTTTAGGAAGTAAAGATACGTCATGACAAATCCTCACAATTTATTGGAAAGCCTCTATCTCGATCTGCGTATAATTTGATTTGTCTTCTGTAGGCTTGGTTTGCCTTACATATATCTTATAACAACTGGAATGGTACTTGCTTTCTATGGCTCTTAAATCTTGTGACAAAAGACTTAGCATAAAGAAGTCGTTTTTAGTTTCCGCAGCTTTACGTATTGATTCATTAGCACGTTTTTCTGCACATTTAGTCAGACCTTCAAGTTTTTTGTTCTTATACTTTCTGCGTTTACAAAATAAGCATTCATCAGGAAGCAAAACACCTGCATGTGCCTTTCTGTGTGATCGATTGAGATCGTCCATCTGCCACATCTTGGAGCATTTGATTTAACTCGGACTGATTTCGACTACTTTCCATTTGTATGGCTTTCAATTTTGATCTCATGGTAAACTGTTGATAGCAGCGCCTGTGGTACTTCAAATCTGGAATTCCAGTGTCTTGATTACGAGCAGCATTCATAATTGGATGTTCTCTAATTTCAGCTGCTCTTTTAAGGGTTTCCCATGTACTTGAGGATTGCAAAACTGTAAGATTATCATCTTTGGCATCAGTGCAGTGTATATCACAGGAGAACTAAAATGAGTAAAAACACATTGCAGGTAAAAGAAACATGATTGTCAGAGACAATGTATTTTGTTACCTGTGATATTACAAGAAACTTAAGAAAGGTAGGCGTAGTACAACATAAGTTATAAATGGTTCTTTTTAAGCTGATAAAGCAAACTCCTATTTGAATTCATCTCAATTTGATAAGAAGAATATTCAATTTTTTAGAATATAAAGGGTTATTGTCCAATCTGGTCAGTAAATTATCGCAAATCACCCAAAGTAAGAGGTTTTCTGGTCTGTAAAATATACAGATCTTAGCTTTATTGGCTTTACTGACCTTCTACTATTATGACAAAAGTCATATAGTGACAAAACTATAATAAACATTATATATGTTAAGTTGAAAGCAGTAGTTGGGAAATCAGAATGTTAGCTTTTTGGCAATACCAGAAATAGGGCCCCCGGGGGAGTGACCAACTGTGAAATTTTATGACCGATTTGGCCTTAGTAACATAGTTTTTTGAAGACTACATAAAATTTGCTAACTTTTGATATATAATACAAATATTCACCAAACTGGTACCATTTTGCCCCTTCGCTCATGGACTAAGGTATGTGTATTGAAATATTAATGCAAACATAAAACATTCTAAATACCTGTGAAAATACACTCAAACACGTTTTTTGTTTTAATTATCAGAACGTCTAAAATTTGAATCAGGCTGGTTGTGCTTATTTTTTTATTAAATTTCAGTCTCATAAAATTCAGCCTAAATGTTCTTAAGGACCGTCCACAAAATTCGTATCGTAATGCGAACCATATTCATCACAGAAGAAGTGTTTTTGTACATACCGTATATACAAAAACACTCCTTCTGTATCGAATTTGATACGAATTTCGATACGACTTTTTTGGACGGTCCCTTATTATGTTCTTATAAGTGTCATTCTTGTAGTGACAACGCTTGCAATATAGTTTGTGTATGATATAAATAGCTAGCTTGACCTATTCTGCATAATATCAATAACTAGGATCATGTTAAAAAATGGTCTACACAAGTAAAATCTTGTTGTCAGTTGTGTATTGACTTGAGGCTGGGAATGTTCTTATTTTTTACCATACCTGAGCCTAAAACGTTCTTACAAACCGGGTTCTTATAAAACAAAAAACGTGTATTTGGCTAAATTCGGTTCTTTTATAAAAAAAAAAAAAAAGCCTCAATAGTAAAATTTCCAGCACGGTTGAAATGAACCAATGACAAACTTTAATGCTACTCAGCCATGGTTTAGGGACTTTTTCCCCTGATGTCCACTAAAAGTTTGCGAATAACCTATGTATGGAAACTGCTGTTTTGACTCTAAGGGTAATTTAAGTTCCTCAAAAGTTGTATAATTTTTTTACATAGAAGTGCTTTGTGCCTACAAAAGACTGATTAAATCGGATTAAATCTGACTAAATCAGGTTTGGACTTGAATAATCATAAAACTTGACAATTCAAGTGAATATAATTGATTTAAAAGAGAAGTAATACAGAAATTTCCAGTTTCGCGCACTTTTAATTTTCACGCAGACCGGTGCGCGCAAAAATAGCCTGTTTCGCGGCCCTTTTTCACACGTTTTCTCTACAGACGCGAAACTTAAAAGCGCGCAAAATTTGAGGGAACTCAGGTATATATAGATAAAAATTGAGTTACAGTATGGTGATAAACTCCATCGCCTTTGAAGGCAACAAAAAATTAACAATTCGTCGCTTAGCCTTGTCCTCACTATGGCGATGAACTTAATCTTAGAAGTCATTGAAAATTTAAGATTTTGTTGCTTTAATTCCTAATGAATTCATGGTGATAAAGTAAGGCGATGAACATCAAAACTTCTTGATATTCATCGCCTAATTTTATCGCTATAAATTGAATGGGAATTAAAACGACGAACTTCAAAAAACTTTAGCGCCTTGAGATGATAGTTCATTGCCATAGTGGGGACCAAGCTTATTTCCTATTCTATATACCTTTAAAGCCGATTAATTTTGAGTGGATTATTATTCGCCGCTTTCGTGGATTTTTGCATTTTCCTCACAATTAAAATCAGGGTGAAAAACCCCAAACTTTGTCGTGAGAGAAATTAAATCAGTACAAAAAGTTCAAACATCTGCCTCTGCTGCAAAAATTCTTTAGATATCTTCATTTTCGGCTCCACAGCTCTTGAACCAAATACTGCTACTTTTAATCCCAAATGAAGGTGGTATATTCACTAAATTGCTCAATGCTTGTCTTGTCTTGACATTAAATCTGTTCGAAATTACACAAACTTTGATCATCCGCAAAATTGAATCCCCACGAAAAGTCCCAAATTTGGTTTATCGCGAAATTAAACGAAGAATCACAAATTTGGTAATTAATCAGCATGGAATCAGTATGAAAATTAAGATATTCATCGCCTTACTTTATCGCCATAAATGATGGGAAATAAAGCAACTAACTTTTTGATTTTGTCGCCTCTAAGGCGATAAAGTTTATCGCCAAGCTTTAGAAGGCAATGAAAACGTAAAAGTTTGTCGCTTTATTTCCCATATTTTTATTTCTCAATTTATGGCAATAAAGTAAGGCGATGAATATCAAAACTTTTTGATATTATTCATGACATTACTTTATCGCCATAAATTGAATGGAAAATGAGGCGACAAACTTTTAAATTTTTGTCGCTTTCTAAGGCGATCAACTTTATCGCCATAGTGGAGACTGAGCTTCAGTAGATCGTAGCAGATCATATCCTAATCCTTCTAATAACAACTTTGTGCTATGTGATAAACTTTTTTTAACAATTTCAGTGTAATTGTCAGCTGGAAATACTGACAGATACAATCAAGCATAATGGCACAACTTTCAATGTCAGTCATCGACTGAAAAAAAAGAAGAGACACTATCAAAAGGAAATTAATCGGTTGTAGACTGTAAAGAGCAAATATACAGTACTTTAGGAGCACAAACTTTCGCCGGCAAAAACTGTCACAAATTTTTGCATTTTTCGAGCATAAACTTTCGCGATTAGCTAAATGAAGAAACCTGTTTTTCTGAAAACACATATATATATATATAATCAGAAGAAATATTTTTAGTGCTTTTTAAAGCAATTCATGGGAGAATAGAGAAAGAACGGCAGCTTTCGTTAAATGTTTGGTTCCAAAGTAAACTGTTTTAAAAAACAAATTGTTGCAAATCGATCAATACATATAGTATTTTTCGCGTTTTTTACGTTCGCGAATCGGACCCAAATTCGCGAAAGTTTGTGCTCACCAAAGGTTTGTGCTCCTAAAGTATATAGCTATTATTAACTGGCGACTGGAAAAAAGTAGTTACGGACAAGCAGTTTAGCTGGTCGTTGACTATTATTTTGTCAAAGACAGATTAAATTTTAAAACATTCCATAAGGAGTCAGTCATCTACTTTAGGAGCACATACTTTCGGCTTTCGCGAGCACAAACTTTAGTAACCTCGAAAATTTGCGAATTTTTTGCATTTCATGAACATAAACTTGCTCGAATGGACAAAATAAGAAATTTTTGGGAGCATGAACTTTCGCAAATGGGAGTGGCGAATGGCACACATGAAGAAACCATTTTTTCAAAAATAATTATAAGTTTTTTGGTCTTTTTCAAAACAATTTTATCCGAGAAAACAGAAAAGATTTCGTGATGATAAACTGGGATCAATATCTATAGAATTTTTTGCATTTTTTTCTTTCGCGGATGGAAACGAAATTCGTGAAAGTTTGTGTTCACAAAAGTTTGTGCTCCTAGTATAGTATATATAGTAGTAATAATAGTATGTTTATGATGGCCTGCTCTGCCACAGCAACGAGGGTGCTGACTCTTCATAAAAAAAACTAAATATACGGAGGGTTACGGGTCCTTACGGGGTTCACCAAGTTAGTTGTCCCTGTAATACATCCATAAATTGTTTACGTGAGTGTGACAGGGTTTTTACGGCAGTGTTACGTAAATTACGGGATTACGACGGGGAAATACGGGGGTAATTATCGAAATTAAATCGTCCACAGCACACACGTCTACATCAGATTGTTTATGTGCTTTTCCAGTGGCACTTCTGCCTTTAGCTAGCTATATATATTTACCAAACGATTAGCAACAACTGAGCAATAAAGATTCTAACATGTGTGAGAGAAACAGACAAAAAGCAAAAGGGTGAGCGAGGTGCAGAAGGGGTGCTTTAATTTAAAAACATTTAAAATTTAGTAGCATAGGCTCGCATTCAGACTAGCTATAACTAGTTAGCTAGCAGTCAGACAGTTGTGTTGAGATAGGTTGAGAGTAGGTTCGTTGGTTTACAATAAATTAGCAATCCAGTTTTCAGTGGCTAGAACAGCTATGATAGACCGATAGATAGAGATATAAAAAACAACCTTTTATGTTGATGTTTGTCCATGTCTGCATGTGCTGATATATTCCTACATGAGATATCTTCTTTTCTTCAAGGCATTTAGCATTTTATATACCTGATAACCGGCCGGTTACTGTCTCATCCCAATCGCGGCCACGTGGCATTTACCTGATAACCGGTTGTACTGTCTTTGCCAAGGGGGCGCTAACGGCACGGACAAAAAAACAAATTAGCCTACGCTTCAAGTGATCAATTTGCGTAGACTAGACAGTTGAGCATTTTTTTGAACATACATCCATCCATCCATCCGCCGCCGAAACCAAACTTCTCTGTTCCTACGGACCGAGAGGAATTGTAAAAAAAAAAGTTAAAACAACAAAAGTCGCAATATTTTCTGACATATAGTTAAGCTTAACCAATCCACAAAAATGTATGGAAATTCGTATCAATTTCTATGTTTCCATACAGCAGGAGTGTCTTTGTGCATACCTAGTATACACCTATACACATATTCTGTGATGGAAATGGTATGACTTGAGATACGAATATTGCGCACGGTCCCCAACCTCGAACTCAGCGCTGTTAATCTGTTTTTACAAAAGTAAACAGAGATGATCAGCGCTGGATTCGAGATTAGACGAAAACTTTGTTGACCCAGAACTATGATAAAAACTACCTGAAAAATTATGTTATCCAAACAATATCCCAACCAGGTTGCCTTGTTTTATTTGCTCCGAGTGACTGTATACAAACGGTTGGCACTCTAATTTGGTATGCTTAAAAATAACTTTAAAATATTACCTTAAAAAGGTACCGAGAACCTTTTCTTCCATTCATATCCATGAATGGTCATGAATTACCAGAGAGTGAGTTTTTAGTTTTTTAGGCATCACTTTCTCTAAGGACTTTCCTTGGAGAGGTTACATTGAATCCATTAAATCGCGGCCTCAATAAAGATTGTGTCTCTTATTCGCGAAAAGAATTTCATCACCACAGAAAGCCTTCTATCTATATAAATCTACCATTATTCTGTTTAAAGGCTTACGCCTATATGTTAAACAGAGTCGAATCTAGAAGTTTAAAAATAGCAGGCAAATGCCTGCAAAGAAGTGTAAAACCATTAAAATTTCAAAGAAATTTTAATAGTTTTACTCTTCTTCGCAGGTGTTTGCCTACTCTTGGACCTGGCCCTGGTTAAACTATTAAAAAGTAACGACTTTTGTTCTCAATTTCATTGCTATGACTCCGTTTGAGAGTCAACCTCGATCCCAGGACATTTGTATCTTTCCGATTCTTTGGATAGTCGATACGAAAATCCAAAGAGTCCGAAAGAGACAAAATGCCCTGGGATCGAGGTTGCTTGAGAGTGTTCTGGATAGGCCTATGTTTATGATTCAGTTTGGACAACCCAATTTTCAAATGTACGTATGAAATCTATATGATATTTAGGAAGAATATCTTCACCGCAAAGAACATGATCAAAATAGTCACGTCTGATAAGTTGTAAGGTATTGCTACATTTTTCTTCATGAGCTATATAGGTAGTTACTTCAACAATTTCATCAGTTTCAGGAAGGTATACATGAACTTTCTTCCTGTAATAACCTCCTTCTGAGACTTCTTCAAAATAATCTAATACATCTAAAGCGCAAGGACGGCACGTATATAATGCACCAAATACACAACTGTTTTCTTTCTCAAGAATATTTGCAGCAAGGCTGTCATGACTACCTTGGTAATTAAATGTAAATTCATAACCTGTCAACTTTGCTAAACGTCGTTCTGTAAAGTAAGCTTTTCTTTTTATCATTCTTGAAGGGTCTAAGTTGGAGCCATAAGCAAAGTAGTAAATATACTGTTCGGTATGAACCATATTGCTGCTAATTTAACCTGTAACATAAGATATTCAGAGACGGACTCAGAACATGCTTTTACCTAGTCAAAGCAATAGAACGGAGATCCAAAGCATGTTCAAAGTCATTAATTTTTAATTGCTTTTGTATGATAATGGGTCTTTAAAGACCCATTATCATACAAAAACTATTAAGAATTAAAATGTTTAGTTCTTCATCGTTCTGACTAGGGCTGCGGATCCGCCGGTGATATAGTCTATTTTGGATTACACATAATTATTTGACTTTTGAAGAAAATCTGCATGTGATTATTTGATATTTAGAGAACATCTGTTCCACGTTTTCACTACATGTCAAATATTATATGTCATCCGAAATAGATTATCCCGATGTTCTATACAGTGATCACAATAGATAACTAAAGTGTTAATTCTTCATAGCTTAATAATTGATTATGGTCTAAAGTGACCATCCCAGTGGCGGATCCAGCCCTGGTCAGAGCAATACAAGGAAGAGCTAAACGTTTTAATTCTTAATAGATTTCTGTATGATGATGGGTCTTAAGAGTCCCTTCATCATACAAAAATTAATGAGTTCGAGTCTTCATTCTACTGCTGTGACTAAGTAAAACATGTTCTAAGTCTGCCTATCAGTGTTAATTCTTCATAGCTGAATGAGTGATGATGCATTCAGCATTTAAAAAAGGGACTTTGAGTCTCTATTCTACTGCTATAATCCGCCTCAGCTTCTCCATATACAAGAATTAGTTTAACCAATCAAAATCATCAAAATATATTTTTAATCCATTCTGATTGATTCAGGTAAAATTGGATCCATGTTTTAATCCACTTTTGAACTACTGAACTGAGAGGTGCAACGGTACAAGCTAGGACAACAAATTATGGACTTAGAACTTGTTTACATGAAGACTTTCTATAGGCGAAATGAACTGTCATGGCTTCTGTGATTGGTTAAATTTTT